>PVHP010005279.1:0-28198 GCA_004024765.1 Zapus hudsonius | reverse complement strand
TTATCTTTATTTTTTCCTAAACACCTCCTCATTCTCTCCCTACCCCTTCCACTCTCTAAGGCCATGCCATTGTATGCTTTTCATTACAGGCTCCCATGATCGCTGGATATGGTGTAATTCTTCATAACACATGGAGATCAGAGATGTGGAGAAATACCTGATACTGTTATAGCCAAGCAGCTTTCTGTTAAAATTTTATTTTTAACTGCCATATAAATATTCTCCTAGCTGGTTGAGTCTGAGTATAAACTTTCCATCACAGGCTAGATCCATGCTCGTGGCTTAAACCTCTATCTCTTGCCCAAGAGACAATGAAAATGAAAGTTCTCTTAGTATCTGGTTTCTTTGTATTTTAAGAGGCTTCTTCAATTTCCACAGCATAGAGGCATTATTAACAAGTTTTATTTGGTTTAGGTCTTTGAAGAATGCTTAGGTCCTCTGTGGATAGAAGTATGAATCAGGCATGCACTTATTTTATTAAGTGCTTGTTACAAGCTCAGCCCTATTGGAGGCCCTATGGTAGAACTATGAAAGTATTTGAAGACCACACCCCTTGTCACTGAATATTCAAATATACTCATATGATCTTTCTAAATCATCAGCAACATTGAGCAAGGGGTACATGTCTTTCATCCTACATGCACATTCACCTTTCAGAACACTTTCTGAAGGAAAAAACTCATTATAATTTTTTGCATTTGGCTAAATCTTGCTTTCTAGAACAATTCCAAAATGTAGACAGAATTGCCTCATATTTTACTACTCTAGAATAGTAACCACATTACTTTTAATAAACAAACCTTAAGTTGTATAAAGAGATTAAGGGCCCTTAATTAACAGTCAAGCAGGGCTGGAGGGATGGCTCAGTGGTTAAAAGCTCTTGCTTGCAGAGCCTGATGGCCCGGGGTTTGTTTCCCAGTATCCACATAAAGCCAGATGCACAAAGTGTTGCATGCATCTGGAAATTGTTTGCAGTGGCAGGAAGCCCTGGCATGCCCATACTCATTCTCTCTGTTTGCGCTTTCTCTCACTCTCAAATAAATAAATAAATAAATAAATAAATAAATAAATAAATAAATAAATAAAATATTTATAAAAAATTAGCAGCAAACATATCCAAGTCCCAGAGGTATTTATTATTTGCTGTGTGACTTGGATCAGTTACTTGACATCTCTTGTTGTTCAGTTTTTCCCCCTATGGACTAGTTCCATGCTGATAGAGTTGTTGTGGGACTGAGATGTGATAATTTTTGAAAGTTTCTGAAGAAGCCATTCTTTTTCTTCTCCCTAACCATCTGGCTAGTAATACCATAATCTTATTAACTTAAGGATCAATGTTTCCTTAAGAGGAATAGCTTGGGAGTGAGGATAAGGGTCAGACATGTCCAGATCTGCAAATCCACATAATTTATGTGTCCATAGACTTGTCAGATTGAAGCTTTGCCACCACAGGGGACTGAGTGATACAACACATGCAGAGCACTACATGAAGGTAAATGAGGGATAATCCTGCCCTATGTGTATATCATGACTCTGTCCTGTCCATAGATCCATGCACCAGAAGATAAAGTTACTCTCTCTTTCACCTGTGCAATACCTCTGAGATATGAGGAAGAAAGAAGGCAGTCACTTGACTACTAATTCACAGGTCAGACAAGAGAAATCTAGGGAGCACTTCACCTGCAGATGACAGGAGATGTCTGTCATCACTGATATTATACAAGCTCCCCGCCCGCATCTGGTCCTCATCAGTACCACTAGGGATCAGGGTTAAGCAAAGGGTCCATCTCTCAATGTGTTTATCTTGCAGGCATTCTCATTAAGTAGGCATACCTAGAAATCTACATTTTTGGCACACATTAAGTGGATAATGAAATAGGTTTCATTTTGATATCTTCACGCATGCATACAACCTACTTTGATATTCTCCCTTACTATCATATCTCGTGGCTGTTCCCCTCTCATACTCCTCATGTATATATTTTAATAAGGTTCCTATATGAGTCCCAGAATTAGTACTCGTGATCATTTACATGTTAAATCTTCTCCAAAGCCTCGTGTGTTTGCCATTAAGTCTCATACTTAAACCCAATCTTGTGAAGGCCTTGAGAGGTGGAGCATTGGTGGAGGAGGTGTATCACTGGGAGCAAGTTTGCATTTTATAGTCAAACTCTGCTTGCCAGTGTAGTAAGCTAATCTTCCTACTTCTTCCTAGCTGATACTGAATATGTGACCCCTGGTGTCTGCTCCTGCCATGCTTTTCCCAGCACAATGAAGCATCCCCAACCCTACTAAACTATGGGATGTAGAGAAACCCTCTCTTTTCAAAGGTTGCTTCTGGCGGAGTGTATTGTCCCAGTCACGAGAAGGTAGCTGCTGCTACAATACCACACTAAACTATCATAGCATGTGTGTGTCTTCCCTGTAAGTGTTATACACTAGGAAAAGAAAGTCCCCACTGGACAAAATGATCAGAGCTACAGACAAATATTAACCAAGCCTTTGCACTTGAGTCTTAAGGGAATGTATCTCTGGAGTAGCTTTTGCAAGGCAATGGTCATGCCAGTCATAGGCAGCTGAGATAGGCCATGCCCAGGTATGAGCAGAGGAAAGGAATGGGAAGCTTTTCTCTTCCAAATGCTTGTGGGGTCATAGAAATACCACACTATTTTAATGCCCAGTCATGCTGTGTGGGGTATGGTCTATAAGGTTTTGAAATATCTGGGGTACCTTTATGTGAAAGACATGCTAAATTCATCTCACCAGGGAATACTTCTTGGCCAGCAAGTGTGCTGATTGCAGGAGGAGCTTGAGTATTCTGTTTTCTAGACATTCTTTGTTAGCACAACACAGATTGGCATCCTTTTGTATAAATTCTTGCCCCATTCTAGTGATGGATAATTTTGGGGGAGATTTGCCAATTTTTATATTAGGATATGGGCAAGTCACTACTTTAAGGGATGTCAATTCTCAGAAATGAGGTTGAATAAACTCATTTTTAACACACCTTAGTTTGTTTAAAATATTTTCAACTAAACAGTATTCATAAGAAAAAAAACAACATTGAAAAACTGAAGTTTGTACATAATTCTCCTATCATTTCCCCTCTAATTCGTAGTTCAGCCCTGTCAGTAGAAAATCAAATAGACTAATGTTAAATTCTTTTCTATATCTTTACCCTTCTCTACTTTTCTGAGGTAATACTCTACTTTTAAAAACACATTTTTGAAAAGTCTGAGGAATGGAATTTTATTGCCTGCTTGAAAATAGGAAAAACAAAATCACATTACACTAATGGAACAGTCTATGTGACCCTACCCATCAAGATAAAGGCAATAATTCCAGAAACAGTCCCCCAAACCAGAAATCCCTGGTATATATAAAATTTTAATGATATGCTTATGTGAATAAATAGGCAAGTATTTAGTTAATTCAGTTTTCATGTCTATACATAGACATGCCTAGGATTCCCCAAAAGTTTAAAGCTAAATCCTCTAGCAAGTATGACTTCTTTGCCTATAGATGACTTACAGAAAGTTAAGTGTGAAAGGTTTGCTCACCCTTTACAGTCAGCCAGTAGAGATGATCTCCATAGATGGATAACAGATCGACAGAAGCCATATAAAAAGCTGGAATTGTGGTGGGTTTCTGTATTCCCAAGCAAAGGGGCACTGATAATGAGTGGAAGGCAGAGACAGGGAATTTTCTGGAAGCTTAAAGTTGGCATGGAGCACAGCAAAAATAGCAGAGCAAGAATCCAGAAGGAGAAATCCTGCTCCAAATGAGGTGGACAGGTGAGCACCATTGTGAAAGCTGTCCTCTGACCTCCTCAAGAGCACTATGGTTTGCACATGTCCACACTCTCCCACACGAAAACACACTATAACAATATACCTGTTATGTGAATAATAGATATGTGTGGTACTTTGAATAGATGTCCCCCAATAGAATTAAAGGTTTAATATAATTGTGAATTGTCTCCAGCCTTCTGGCTGGAGGAGGTCATTTTGGCCTGGCCTCCTGGGGTCTGGCCCTGAGGTATTTCTAAATTGGATGCAAAATTCTAGGGATACATATACAAAAGAGCAAACAGAACTCAAGTCTGGAAGTCCTACTGTTTTGTCAGTAACAGTGTGAGTTGCTTGCTTGCTTTTGGAGGTCCTGGACCTGTCTCTCTGCTTACATCTGTGAAAGGGGCCAACCTTTCATTATGGAACTTCCCCTGGATCTGTTACTTCAATAAATGCTTTCCTCCCCAAACTGTGCCTGGTTAAGAGATTCATCCCAGTGGAATATAGTTGACTACAACAATATGTTAGAATAAGACAGATACAAGGAGACCCATTCGGAAGAAAGGATAATTCAGGTTAGAGTCTTGGGCTGGAGTGGTTGTGGTAATGACAAGGAGTTGGAATGTAAAAGCAGTAGAAGATTTTGTAAAAGATCTGCTAGTGATGACATAAATGTTTAATTACAGAGACCTGAGACTAATAATATTTGGGGTAGGGAGAATTTTACAAATGCAACCATTGTAGCTAATCAGAAACTATGGCACTCATTGCTATTAAGATATTGAATTTATATATTAAAATAATAAGATATACATAGAATAGGAAAGGTTATCCAAGACTGTGTTAACACATGAGAATTTTAGAAAACAACTACTTGCAAATATTTTCTTGGGATCTGTATTGATCTCAAGGGCCAATGAATGGAACTGTAGACAACCTCTTATGCAATAAGGGGTAGTTTTATTAGTGTTTAGATCTTAGTAAATGTTTTAATCATTGAAAACTGTGGCATTAAGATTTGTCACAGAACATACAATGCAATTCCCTCAGTAGGCTGGAATTACTTTCTGTTATAAAAAAACACTTTCGATGTACATTATAACATATAGCTATAATATTGCATTATTTACTGTTCTTAGAGTCTTGAACTTCCCAACAACAATATTTACTTGACACCAAGTTTGAACATGACACTTCTCTGCAGGATTTATGCCACCTGCATTAGGTGCCTTGTGCCATTTCACCTCCTAATGTATCACTTTTGACCCATAATCTTTGTCTTTTATCTCAAATTAAGTATTTTTAATTAAATGATGCCATGTACTGTTTGTAGGCCTCTTGAGCTTTGTGCTTATTCTATTCTACCTGTTGCGCTGTCCCTTATGCTTGTTCTATCCTATCTACCTGCTGTACTATCCCTTATGCATGTTCTATTCTATCTACTTGTTGTGCTGTCCGTTATGCTTGTTCTATCCTATCTACCTGCTTGCTGTACTATCCCTTATGCGTGTTCTAGTCTATCTACCTGCTGTGCTATCCTTATGCTTGTTCTATTCTATCTACCTGTTGTGATTTTCCTATGTTCTTGAATTTGTCTAGTTTGGCAGCTTTTCTTCTCCTTAGATACTTGGCATTCTACTTAAATAAACCATAGCAAAATCAAAACTTTCCCTTTTATTTTTCACCTTCCTAGGCATTTTGCTCCATACAAGCAAGATATTGCTGTGGGTCTGGGGATATAACTCAGTTGTAGAGTGCTTGCTTAATACAAGCAAGGCCAGTGTCACTCTCCTAGGGCTAATGACATCGCCCACCATATATATATATACTGGATCTTCAGTACCAAGCATGTATTTCCTCCCATGGAGCAGACCTCAAGTCCAATTAGAAAGCAGTTGGTTTTCCCCACAATGGACATGCCACTATTGCCCCAGTTGTCTCATTTGGCCTGACTGGCCAGTCTTAAGGTTTGCAAGGACCACTGCTGTTCACCACCATCGATGACTTCTCTCTCTCCCATAGGGCTGCCTGCAGCCATAGCTTTTACCAGATTTCTGTTAGCTGGTTAACAGGGAGGAGGTTTCCATCTCAGCTCCAGGTTGATTTTTCAGTGACCTGCAGCCCAATCATGTGTGGTCTTCAGCAATAGGGTCTTACCATCTCATTCTGGTGGGCAACCAAGAGCCTTGGTACTGGTCTGTAATGTTTTGGGGGCCTCAGGAACCTCCCTGCCCAACAACTCACTGGAAGGTATCCCATCCCCAGCACTGAAGTTTTTCTAGTATCAATCTATGGTTATTGGCTGTGCATTAGATGAGGGAGACCATACAGCATTTGGTTGTCCGGGCCTGAGTTCCCTTTTCAGGTACATTCATTTCCTTGCAAATTTCATAATTTTATATTTTTCTTTACTGCTGATAGAACTGCATGATATAAATATATCACATCTTCATTATTCATTCATCACTTGAGGGACATCTAGGCTGGTTCCATAGCCTACCTATTATAAATAGTGCCACAATGAACATACAAGAGCAAGTATCTCTAGGGTAGTGGCTAGAGTTGTTATTGTATATGCCAAGGAGTGGTATAGCTGGGTCATATGATAAATCTATTTTCAGCTGTCTCAGGAACCTCTACACTGCTTTCCATAACGGCTGTACCAGTTTACATTCCCACATCAGTGTAGAAGGGTTCCTGTTTGTCCACATCCTTGCCAGCATTTACTGTCATTTGTTTTCTTGATGGCAGCCATTTTGACAGGTGTGAGATGTAATCTCAGAGTAGTTTTAACTTGCATTTCCCTGATTGTTAAGGAAGTAGAACAAGTTTTTATATGTTTATAGCCCATTTGTATTTCTTCTTTTGAGAACTCTATATTGAGTTCCATAGCCCATTTTTTGATTGGGTTGTTTGGTTTCTTGTTATTTATTTATTTTATTTCTTTGTAGATCCTGGATATTAATCCTCTATCAGATAGATATATGACTGTCAAAGATTTTCTAACTTCTTAATTTCATGAGGTCCCAATTGTTGATTAGTGGTTTTACGTCCTGAGCTACTGGGATTATATTTAGAAACTCCTTGTCTGGGCCAGTATGTTGAAGTGTTTCCCCTTCTTTTTCTTCTAGCAGTTTCAGAGTTTCAGGTCTGATATTAAGGTCTTTGTTCCATTTGGACTTGATTTTTGTGCATGGAGAGATTTTCATCCTTCTACATATAGGTATCCAGTTTTCCCAGCATCATTTGTTAAAGAGGCTCTTTTCTCCAGTGAATATTTTTGCCCTTTTTGTCAAAAATCAGAAAAACTGTCTGTCCTCTATTCTGTTCCATTGATCTACGTGTCTGTTTTTGTGCCAGTACCATGCTGTTTTTGTTACCATGGCTCTCTAATATATCTTAAAATCAGGTATGGTTATGCCACCAGCCTTATTTTTGTTGCCTAGAATTATTTGGGCTATTCATGGTTTCTTGTGATTCCAAATGAATTTTAGGTTTATTTTTTCTATTTTGATGAAGAATTCCATTTGGATTTTGATGGGGATTGCATTAAATGTGTAGATTGCTTTGGTAAGATTGATATTTTCATGATATTGATTCTTCCCATCCAAGAACATGGGATGTGGTTCCATTTCCTAGTTTCTTCCTCAATTTCTCTCTTGGAGTGTTTTAAAGATTTCATTGTAGAGATCTTCACTTCCTTGGTTAGGTTTATACCAAAGGTTAGGTATCTTATTTTTTTGAGGCAATTGTGAATGGGAGTTTCCTTGATTTCATCCTCAGCCTGTTTGTAATTAGTATATAGGAAGGCTACTGATTTCTGTGTGTTGATTTTGTATTCTACTACATTGTAAAAAGTGTTTATCAGCTCTAAAAGTTTGTTGATGGAGTCTTTAGGGTCCCTTGAATGATATTAGGATAGCAGTACCTGCTTGTTTCTTAGGCCCATTTTCTTGAAACACTGTTTTCCATCCTTTCAACCTAAGGAGGTTTATGTCTTTTATGGAGAGATGCATTTCTTGGAGAAAAGGATTCTGAATTTTAATCCAGTCTGTAAGTCTGTGTCTTCTTTTGTTGGAGCATTGAGGCCATTGATGTGAATCATTATTATTGAAAGTTGAGTATTCTTGGCATTTCTTGTTTTTGTAGTTTTTCCTTACTCTCTTATATTACCTATTCTTTGAACATGGTTTATTTTTTCATTTTTTTCTCATGTATGTGTTTTTATTTCTCTTCAGGATGAAGGATACTTTTAATTATTTTTGGTAGAGCTGGCTTTGTAGACATAAATTCCTTTAGCCTGTCTTTGTTGGGGAAAGTCCTTATTTCTCCTTCAATAGCCAGGGATAGCTTTGCCAGATATAGTAATCTTGGATGACACTTGTTATCTTTCAGGACTTGAAATACATTACCCCAAGCCCTTCTGGCTTATAAAATTCGTGTTGAGTAATCTGCAGTGATTCTAATGGGCTTCCTTTATAAGTTACCTGCTACTTCCCTCTTACAGCCTTCAAGATATACATATATTTTTGCTCTGATTTACATCCAATAGTGTAATTATACTATGACAGGGAGAGGTTCTTTCCTGGTTTTGTCTGTTTGGTTTTTGGAATGCTTCCTGTGTCTGAATTGGTACCACTTCCCCTTTCTCTTCTATGATTTTGTTGAAAATATCTACCATGCCCTTCTTCTTCAGGTATACCCTGAATTATTATGTTTGATCTCTTGAAATTCTCATTCATACTTTCCTGTTAGTCTGTCCTTCTCTTTGTTGGACTGTTCCAGTTCTGCCACCCTGTCTTTCAGTTTAGATATTCTGTCTGCTCCTTGATCCATTATATTTGGGAGACTTTCTATAGAGTTTTGTATTTCACCCACTTGTGTTATTCTATTCTAGCAATTCTGATCATTATTTCTTTATTATTTCTATTTCCTTACTCATATCTTATACCAGCCTCCTTATTTCCTTAAGTTGGTTTCCTGTGTTCTCCTTCTGGAGTTTGTTTACTTCCTTTGAACATAGTTAAAATTATTCTTTTGAATTCTTCGTCAGGCATTTAATATAACTCAGTCTCACTGAAGGTCATTTTTGATGGATTTATATTGTTCAGTGGAATTATATTATCTTGAATTTTTGTGTTTCTTTTATTATAATGTAGAGATTTTTTGCATCTTGAATTAATTCAATGCTTGGGTTTCCTAATTGATGTATACTTTGACATGTGGATGATTAACAGTTATATGTCTTCAAAGTGGGATCCTAATGTGTCAGGTATTGCTCTTATATTACTCTCAGAGTTACCACAGAAGTGACCTAATAGTTATAGTTGCCTACTTTGTAAATATTCTAGTAGGCTAGTTTGAGCACAATACAGATCTAGTAAGTTAATGTGCATTATACACACATAAAACCAAACCTGCACAGTGTATTTATGCAAGGGCAGGAATTAAACAGGCAATCTAAACAAAGAGAAAGTTCCTGAGGGTGTCTGTTAACTCCCACCATTAATCCTTTTGGCTGGAAGGCTGAGATATTTACCTTGTGCTGAGTTCTAGGTCAGCCTGGGACCAAGTGAGACCCCTGCTACCAAGAAAGATAGGTGAGGAAGACAAGAGTTGACTCTAAACCTAGAAATTTCAAATGTGGCAACTTCCCTTTCAAGACCCAGATCACTTAAGAATCCATCAACTCTTGTGGGGCCTGTTACCTCTGGGTGTGGCTCTGTTCTCATCCAAGCTGAGAATGAGGCTGCTTCCCTCCCTGATTGGTCTGTGAGCTGGCTGCTTCCTGAACCTGCTGCCTAGAGCAGCTGTGCTAGATGCTGGGTATGTGTGACGTGGCATGTAGATGCATACTGCATGCACATGTGTGCATGTGCAGATGCCTTGCCTCATGCATACACATGCAGAGGCCAGAGAAAAATGTGTGTCCTCCTCTAACACTATTCTACTTTATTTACTTGAGATGGAGTCTCTTACTGACCAGAGCTGCTGCTTTTGGTCAAACAGGCTGATGAGCATGCCTCAGCAATTTTTAGGTCTCTGTTCCCCTTCCCCTTGGAACTGGGGGTTACAGGTGTGTATGGCCACATCAAGCCTTTTACGTGAGTTCTGGATTTGAACACAGAGGGTCTCAGGCACAGTCTTAGTCCTTTACGCTTGAACAGTATACAATATTACCCACTGAACTTTTTCAGCAACTTTACACATTTATTTTTATACAGTTTGTCTTCTTTTTTGCCCTCTCCTCAGAAACAATCACCCAAATAAATGAATCTCTCCCTGCCAATTGAGGGCATCTACCAAACTCCTTTCTCAGGATTCAGAGTCTATAAATCAACCCTTTGAAGCCATCTCAGGCGAATTACTAATCAGAAGTTCTGCTCTTATCAGAGTCTTGAGCATAAATCAAAGGGCCTTTGCATACTGGCCTCCTTCATGGAGATGGCAAACAGCCAAGACCATGTTTGTTTTCTCTTTTCTTCTTCATTTACTTATCAGTAAGGAGATGAGAATATTTTCTATTTCTTTTGCTCTCTACATCTCCACATTTTTTATTTGCTTTTTATTGGATCCTGCTCTGGCTTGTCATTGCAATGCTCACTGGCCTGTGTTCCTTTGAGATTTAGAGTTGATGGGTTCTTGACAGATCGGAAGGAGAAGGAGCTTGGCCTTAGGGAACAGAGCTATGGTGTGAAGCACTTTTGTGGATATGAACCTTGAGCTCCTAGCCCTACTGCTGCCCCTTTCTTTACCAGTAGGGTGTGGCCTGTGGGCTCACACTTTTGCTACCTGGCAGCAGTAAGTTCTCACAGATGAACGTTTGTAGCTACTGAACAGTGTGGTTAGTCTGTGGCAGACATGATGACAGTCTCTACTTCCTAGGTCATGAAGTAAAACTGAAAACACCTTCAGGCAAGCCTGTGAAACCTCAATGATTAATGTTGGGGGATATGGTCATCTTTCCTACTAAGCCATCTTTGGGTCCTGTCTTGACCCTAAAGGCTAGGACTTTAGCTCCCTTTGAATAATCATCTACATAGCAATAGCTCCTCAATGGATATCTTTTTTATAAACTTAATTAAATTTTTAGTTAGCATACAGAGATTTAGAGATCATTCTGTCATTCTCAAATACAATTTGTTTCAGTTAAGTCTCCTCTCCCATTCCTCACCTTAGTGAGTATCTCTTGATAAGACTTCAGTCCTCGTCTTCTTTATCTGGCTTGACACACATTAGAATCCTTAGTGGGCATGAGAAACTTAGCAAACTCGATTACCCTCTGTTTCCAAGCCAACCCCTCTTGAGCTCTCACACTATGGTGTCATTGTCCACCCAGTTGCTTTTGGTAATTTCATATCATCTGCTGACTGTGCTTGTACTATGATGAAGACATATCTGAAATCAGATGACCTCTCACCATTGCTGTCTATTATTTCATTCAGCTCTCATATGGTGTGCTACGGAAGACACCACTCTCCTTTGCTGCAACTGATTATGCATCTTCCAGAAATGTCCTCGACGTGTAAATCAAATGGTGTCATTACTCTGCTCCTAACTTTCTAATAGATTCTCAACATAGTCTTTGGTATTTCAGACTCCTTATACTGACGTCTGAGAATGGATATGGCGAGCCACTGGCTGAGGTTTTTTATATCTCCAACTTTCCCTCTCTCACTCAGCTCCAGCCCCACTGGCCTGCTTTCCCTCAGTTTCCAAGCACACTTAGCATCATCAGCCTTTCCTACTACTGATTCTCCTGACTAGAAAGACGCCAGGGTATTTGCATGACTCCTCCTTCACTTCAGGCCTTGGCCAGCTCATGTGCTGTTACCTTCTCTGGATGCCTGGGCACAGAAACTAGAAACTGCATCTCTAACCCTCGCTCTCTTGTTTTTTGTCTTCTCTTTCTTCATAGTAGTTAGTACTTGCTGGCTAATACATCTCTTTGTGAGCTTTTATGTTTCTTTACTTTTTATCTTTCCCCCCTTTTGAATAAAATCTCTAGGAAGTGGAGTTATTATCACTCTTATTCATTGGTGGGTCTTCAGGACCTAGATTGTTCTCTAGGGTCTAAGAATATATGAAATCAGAGTCAATAAATATTCATTGGATCAGTGACTAGAGGAGGGTACTTCCTGCCAGATCAAGGAAATTCTGTGATTTGGAGCTATGGCCCCTGAGCCCATCATGGTTGAGTGAACTCTATATACACCTTGAAATCCACACATTTTTGGGGACAGGCACAATTGCAATGTTTGGATTTCTCTTGGCTGTTAAGATTCTATTTCCACAAGTGCATTCATATTTCTCTGATTATATGCTGAATAGGAGCATACCTTATACCCTGTTCTCTCTCTCCTTTTTTCTCCTTTCTTTCACACAATTGAAGATTGAACCCAGGGCCTCATGCCTGCGAGGCAAGCACTCTAACCCTAAACTTCATCCCTGTCTCACTTTACTTTGTTTGTTGAGGAAGGATCTCACAAAATTGCTTTAAACTTACTCTGTAGCCTAGGTAGGCCTCAAATTTATAATCCTCCTATCTCAGGTTTTTTGAGGTTAAGTTTTGAGATTTTTTTGAGGTGGGATTGCAGCCTTTACTATCAGACCTAGTTTAGTGCTTAGCTATATAATTTTTCTTTCTTTCTTTTTTTCTTTTACTCTTTCTACTTTTTTCTTTCTTTCTTTCTCTCTGGAGAGAGAGAGAGAGAGAGAGAGAGAGAGAGAGAGAGAGAGAGAGAGAGAGAATATGGGTGTACCAAGGCCTCCTGGTACTGCAAATGACACATGTGCCAATTTGTGCATCTGGCTTTATGTGGGTACTGGGGAATCAAATCCTGGCTTTGCAAGCAAACACCTTTACCCACTGAGCAATCTCCCAGAACTATAATTTTCTTTTAATTACCTCATTTAATTTCCCCAATAATCCAAAGACATGATTGAGTTTGAATCATTTACTCAAGGTTGTGTAGTGTAGAGCCCGGATTTGAACACCAGAGGCCAGACACGAAAGACACCCATCAGACTCTGTAATTCTGTTTGTAGTTTCCTACCTCTCCTTATGTCCTGGTTTGGGCTGGGAAGATATGAATACATGTAGAGCTCTCAGAGAATTGACAGACCATCACATATTTGCTGAGATGTGTGGTAGAATGACATTGTTATTATTAGTGTTTTAAAGATGCAACAACTCATTAATTCTGCTACTTCAGAACAACTTGCTCCATGTGCTGCCCAACAAGTCTTCTTTCTACTTGTGATCATTGAACAGTAAAGAGATCATGTTCTGGTCATCTCTCTGAGCCAGGACCTGCCCACCTCTCCCTAAGAACGGATTGTTTTCTGTGTTCTGCAGGCTGCTCAGTCAACCCATTCACTGTGACATCTGAGTACTCTGGACACTGGGAGCAAGAGTGAGGTTTGCAAATGGATTGATAAGCAGATGCTGAGCCATGAGACACAGCTGCTGCTGCTGAGCCAGGAAAGCCGGTCAAGGTTATCAGGAGAAAGGGTGTCGCTCACCCAGAGCTGGAAGCAAAAGTACCCCATGTAAGGCTCCCTTTCCCAGCCTCAGACACCTTCTCACCCTCTTTTTATCTTTCTGTTTTCTACCTTTACAAGATTAGGACAGAAGAGACACTTGGAAACAGCTGGACCATTCTAGATGAAGGATATCTGCAATAGATGGTCTTATTTTGCTAATAGTGAACTCATTATTTGATCTTCCAAGGAACACCATGCTTTTAAAATTGGATTGAAAGATTAACAGTGACCATTTGCCATTTACTATTTGATTCTGCTTCTATACTCCTGAGACAGGCTTCACATGTGAAACACACTGAACATTTTGTTCTAATGATCAGATATGCATGGCATATTAGCATACATGCTGGTTTCTGGTTTCCATTTTTCATTGAATTGAGTTTATTGGTGACTAAATTTGATTTTTTCACCCAGAAGAACCTTTTTACCCTAAGGTCGTTTTAGCTGTTCCTATATGATCTTGAACTGAATATGATTTAATTAGGTGAGAATGCCACATAAGGGAAACCAACCTTAAAACAAAGGCATTCTAAAATTATCATATTCAGATCAAGAGCACATTTCTATGGACTAGTAGATCATGAAGACAAAGCTAGAAGCCCAGCAGGTGGTGGATGGTGCCATGTCCATTTCTGGGGATTTCTCTGATTATTTCAAGTCCAGTGGCATTGCCCAGAGAAGCCATTTCATTTCCAGAACTTCCTTCATCCCACCTCAGCCCTGGGGCAGGATTCTGCCTTTCTTCCAAATACTCAGGCTCACTAAAAGCTTGGAAGTTTCTGCCACATTTATTTTTTATGCCATTTTGTAATAGCCTCTCAGGACATGTCATGTGAGCATATAAAGACCACTGGCTTAAAGTTTTACTTTATATTGAGACCTAGCTCTGAGCAACTGTGTAACTTGGGAAAGTTACTCATCATCCTGGGCTTCAGTTCATGTTTGCTTGAATAGGGTGACAGCAATGGTATGGAAATCTAGGAAGTACTTAGCACACTATACCTGCAATATATAATAGTGGTGCTTATAATGCTGTTATTGATTAATTACACTAGCTTTCATGTTCCTGATAATAAACCCTTTAAGAAAGAAAATGCTAAGGAAGAAATTAAAATGACATCTCACCAAAGCTTGCTCATGAAAGACATGAAATTTTAACAAGTAAACTGCAATTAACACACTTAGGACTAATTACTAAATTATGGAGAAGAAACATTAGCTTCCCCAAGTATAAACAGTGCACCTTGCAACCAGGCCTGACATCACAGGCCTGCCACCTCAGCTTCCACTCAGGAGATTGAAACAGGGGGTTTGCAAGTTCAGTGCTGGCCTGGACTATAGAGTGAGTTCAAAGCCAGCTAGGATACCTAGCTAGGCTGTTTCAAAATGAAAACTTAAAAAGAAAAGTGATCCGAAGTTCTTGGTGGTGGAACACTTGTCTAGGTTCAAAATCCTGTATTAATAAAGTGAATTTGTTAGAGCTGGGTGGAGGTTCCCATCCTTAATCCTAGCACTTGGGAAGTTATACAGTGAGTTCTAGGCCAGCCTGAGATATAGAGTTAGGTGCTGTCTGAAAAAGGAAGTAAATACTTAAAGAATATTATAAAAAAGTCATTGGGTTATGAGAATAAAGTGATTTAATATACATAACACACTTAGACAACATTGGAGAAATATTAGAAATTGGATATTGTCATTTTTGGTGCAAGGGCAATATCCAGAGCCCCATCACAGTTACTATGGGGGAGGTCCCTTGAGGTGAAATATGGCAAGCCTGATGGTGGTTGTGTTATATCTCAAGATTTTGAAGGTATCAAAGTCATGTTAGCATTTTGAGGCATTCATTTATTTATCTTTATTTTTAAACCTCTCCGAGCACATTTCTTATTTATTTCCTATTTCTTGTAGCACTTGGCACAATTATAACATTTAGTGAATGAGTTTGGCACAGTGGGTGGGTGGGCAGGACTACCAACTCTCCTGCCTGTGTCTGACCTGGTTGGAATTACAGCGTGGTAATTCCTTTATTTTTCTCTTCACTTTGACCAGTCACTTCATTCAACCAGGTGTTAACAATAAATTCAGCACATGATTCTGTAACTTCTCTCTCTGTTCTTAATGCAGAAAGCATTTCACCTGGGAGTTGCCTGGAGCTACAAAACCCAGAACTCACTGGAGCTACCAGGGGAGCAGGAGTGGAGTGTGTTGGAGTGACAACACCCATTAGTTTGCAGTCACATCACTCCAGTTTACATTCCTTCATCATTGCCTTCTCCTCTTCCAAGTCGCTTTTTTTCCAGTGTCATTATCATAAGGACACTTGTGGACTGCATTTAAATCTACCTTGAATTCAGAGCAATTTCCACATTTTGAGATCTTCAACATCTGCTCATCATTTTCCCCATATAAGGTGACATTTACAGATTCTCAAAATCAGAATGTGGATATTTCTTGGGAGAACCATTTCCACCACAGTACCAGTAGACTGAAATGTACCATAAGACTATTGCAATAAAAAGCAAAATCTACACAGCCAGACATTATGCATCTCACATACCTTATTTTCTCACATAAATGTTATTTTACTTTTCATGAAAGTACATTTCAGAGACTTTAGGTCACTTCCAGGTCTGCACATTCTTCCCCTACCAGTGGTTCAAATGCAGTCATTAAATGTGAAGTCAACCTTAAGCAGCTTGACTTCTCCAGGTGGAGATGCTTTCATCTCCAAGTCAACTTTAGAAGCACTGCCTATGAGGCTTTTTGTGATATCGTCCCCTTTTCTTCACTGCCACAATGTTCCTATTTGCCTCACATCACTTGTGAGCAGAGGTGTTCATTGGGGAGAGGGCATGCATGTCTGTATAGCTCCAGATTGTCATAATTCACCCACAAGTCAGTTGGGGATGTGTAGTATCCCTGTGATACATTCAGGAATCTTGGCATTTCAGGGCTGGGTTATAAGTGTCATGGGAACCAACTCTCTGGTGAGATAAGTATGGGTAATACTTCCAGTCTCAACCAGACATAGCAAGAGTCTAGGCTAGCTTTTCCCAGGGTATTTTAGTGCCTCAGTTCTGGTCTCCAGTAGAATTGAACTATGAAATGAAATCCAAGTAAACATTCAGAATGTAAAGACAAAACAAAACAAAAACAGAAACCTTAGTTCAGTATTAAGAATATCAATAGCTGAAGATAGGGGATGGAATAATGGGAATGTGTGGAAGAAATATAAAAAATCCTTTTCCAAATTTCTGTGGGCAAAGATGTGTGTCAGAATATCCTAGATAGATCTACTGAATATCCAACGAGCTATTTCTCAGTTACATACAGAGGTAGGGCCAGCTCAGCTGTATTGCTGCTGTACTAATGTGGAGCTTAGCCATTTGGAGTTAATTGTTAATCCAGCCAGACATTATTTGCAATACTATTCTGAGAGGTAGAAAGAAAACAACGAGAAGAAATCTAATTATTTTATTACACTTGTCAAGAAAATGCCTTAAAAATCCTTGGAAAATAGCCATAGGAATGGCAGAGACAGGGCTAATATAAGAAACAAGAATGCCTCTGTTTTTACATCATTTTTATCTTTGAACTAACATCAGCAGAGAGACTCCAACCTTGGAAGCTGCAAAGGCTGGCTTCCAGCAGCAGCCTCTCTGTGACACTCATTTTTCTATTAAGAGAAGCCACTTAAAATACCAATTGTTAACAGGGGGAGATGCAAACACAATGGTTAATCAGGTTTTAAAAGGTCACACAGCTGATTCAAATTGTAAAGGGACCACCTCCCAATTAGGCCTTCTTCCTTGTTCTTCATGTAGCCTTTCTCCAAATTGAGGTCTCTCTACTTGGGATCCCCCTATAAGATAGCAGTCAGTTAATAAAGGCTGAAAATACTGCTTTCCTTACTAAGGCACCCCTTTGGAGCCTATTAACACCCTTTTTTATAGTGAACAGAGCAAGTAGCCACCTCCCCGGCATGTGTTGGCACTTTCTAAGAGGTCGTTAATGCTCCATATTTCAGAGTATAACAAACCTAGGAAGGCTCAAGGAGAACTCAGCAGGAGAAAAATAAAAACTGTGAGTAACTTACAGAGCTTCTTGCCTCACCTATGTGGCCTATGGTCTCTCTCTCTCTCTCTCTCTCTCTCTCTCTCTCTCTCTGTGTGTGTGTGTGTGTGTGTGTGAGAGGGGGGAGGGAGAACACACAAGGGCTTTCTTCCTCATGATTTTTGGAAGGAATTTCTAGTCAAAATTTAGAAATAACATTTGAAAATTCAAATTGATCATATGTTTCTGCAACAGAAAAGCATCTTCTGTCCTTAATCATTCAAGTGGATTTCTTCATAGGCATACATTTTCTTCAATTCCTCAATAACACATCGAGTGTAATTGGAAACTGAAAAGAAAATGAAAAGGCTGGGAAGATATCTCAGATTTTTAAGGCGTGAGCTTGGAAAGTCTAACAGACCAAGTTTGATTTCCTAGTACACACATACAGCCAAATGCACAAAATGACACATGCATCTGGATTTTGCAGTGGCATGAGGCTCTGGCACACCCATTCCCCCCTCTTTTTTTCTCTCTCTGCTTGGAAGTAAATAAGTAAAAATATTCAAAAAAGAAATTGAATACTGACCTAGCAGCAGCTCCCTTTTAAAACTTGGAGACTTTCTCTTTAGTAGATGGACTCATATAATTTTTAAAGGGAGCTACTGATGTGCTAAGGCATATTGGACATGAGTTTGACAGTGCATATGTTCAGGTTCTAAAATAAGAGTACTATCATATGTCAAATGAGAAGGCTATTTAAGCTTAACTTATAAGAATCTTTGTAAAGCTGATAAACCAAATGAGCTTTCTGTATTTTCATTTTTATTTAGTTTTACATTTAAGTTTATTCTTAGGTTAGATTTTCTGTATTTTAAACATACATGTTACATTTTGCTTAAAGTTTATTTTGCATGAGTGTGTGTGTGTGTGTGTGTGTGTGTGTGTGTGTGTGAGGTCAGGTCTCACTCTAGCTCAGGTTGACCTGGAACTTACTTGGTAGTCCCAGGCTGGTCTCAAATTGACAGCAATCCTACTTCTGCCTTCCAAGGATTGGGATTATAGTCATGCACCACTACACCCAGTTTAAAGTTGTTTTTAGTATTGTAAATAATGTGTTTCAATATGATGTCCTATGTTTATATCATGTATTTGGATTATATCCAGCTCCCACTCTCTTCTCTCTTCTCCTTCCTTTCCACTGGTTTGCTTCCTCTTCTTTAGTAGTCTCCATAACACTAAATTCTAAATTCTACATAATAAAAACTGTTTTGCTTATCTTTGTATGATTCTCTTTATTTCTATCCATTCTCGCAAGTGGCATGACTATTATTTATGTTTGCATAAAAGTAACAAAAATAATGGGTTTTCTTATGGAAAATGATGTGATTTCATTCTTCATTATGATGCCACACCTCTCTTGCTCATACTGCAATTTTCCCTAGGGAAGAACTGTCTCACCTTTGGTTGTTACCTCAGTGGGTTTTCCTGTTCTTCCATATTCTTAAGCATGGTGTTTGCTCCATTTCAGCATTTGATAGTAAGGATTGTACTAAAGGACACACTCTTACCATCCTTGCCTGCTGTGACACGAATAACATCTCTATAATTATCCAGATACTGCCAGAGAGCTACAGAGGCAGATAGAAAGCAATTTGAACTATGCATAAAGGAAGAACCCTATAGTCCACTGAACTGGTAAAGGGTTTTTTTCCGTCCTCCCATGCTGGTGATTAAATTCAGTGCTTCATGTATGCTGGAAGAATGTTCTATCACAGATGTATGTACACCCCAGGTGAGGGGCAGCGAATTCTCATCCTTAATTCAGGATGGCACCATTCAATACTATTATATAACATATACATGCTTTGTTCATGGGAAACAATAGTGAGCAAAGTACAAAGTAGGTAAATCCTATTCTCATCATGCTAACATGTGGTCCTTGTGTACGTGTGTGTGTTTGTGTGTGTGTGTGTGTGTGTGTGTGTGTGTGTGTGAGAGAGAGAGAGAGAGAGAGAGAGAGAGAGAGAGAGAGAGAGAGGAGAGTGCCAATCTGGATATAATAGTAAGAGGTGAAAGAGCTCTCATGGTTCATGTGACTGTTATCTGAGTCGGCCTTGGCCCAGTTCCTCTGACATCATGAATGCGGCCTGTGTTTAAGAACTATATGTGCATAAACTTAAATCACTAACTTTTATACTAAGGAACTTGGGAGTTAACTCCTTTTAGAACATTTGTCTCCTGAGGTGTAAGTACTGGAGGTCTGGATTAGCCTCAGAGCTACTACCGTGGGCAGACATGCAGGCTGTGTACTGCACACTTTCAGACACTGCGCTTTCCACATACACCTCCTAGCTGCATGTGGTTCCTCTGCATCCTAAAGGATCATTGTCTATTTGACACACAACAGCCATGATGAAGCACCATGTTGGCTAAGCCTGAAAGATGTCAGTGAGACCCATGGCCAGCCATGGTCCAATGGCCCAAACTAGAATCCTGGGATAGGAAAACTTTGAAAATTATGAAAAATACCTGGGGGCTTCCTTGGGTAGGGAAGACATTTCAAGGTGGTAGAATGTAACGTAACAGAACCTGGTGCATTACTGTGGCCCAATCTTTTTTACTCTGGGTGGAGATACCAGCAAGTCACATGGTTCAAATTTCAGAACTCAGCTTTGTAGTTGAGACCTTTTTGTTCTTTATGGAAGTTATATTAAAACCCCCTTATTTGTGAGTTGGAAGAGTGTGTTGTTTTGCTCAATCCCCCACTTGCTGGCTGGCCATGAAAGAGCGAGCAGCCAACTGGCCTGGGAGGTGCTGCCATGGTGTGCTCTTACTGAACCTTGTCCCTGGCACAGATAGTGAAGTGAGGGGACATTAAATGTACCGATGATCTGAGCTCGCCATGATAAACCATCAGGAAATAATTCTTGGCCATGACATTTAAAGAAAAAGAAAAAAAATGAAATGATTTTTTCAAGAGACCTTTAGTATAAGAAAAATGTTGAGAAATTTATCCAAACTGTATGTGCATGAGGGAAAGATTGACCAATGGAAAATTCTTTTTCTTTCAACCTCATCATAATAAGAGAGACATAATGAAAACCTTTATGTAAGAAATATTTTTAAAGGTAAAATTTCTTAGTGCACAGAGAAGTCAGTATCTGAAAGGGTTTGTGGCTCAGACAAAATGTGACCCCCCAGTATAATTTACTGCCAAGGACAGTGGCAAGGAACAAGTACAGCTGATAGGCTAACAGCATCTGCTTGGATTCTCACCTGTCTAGAAGATCACCTGCTGAACACGTGGCTGTTCCAGCAGAGTGCTCAGCACATTGTGACCACCTTGCATCCCCAGCCTTGCAAAAGGTCCTGGAGGGCAAGAACACTTAAAAATGTATTAAGTAGAAACTTTGTATGAACAAATCATGTGTTGGTGCCACTGTTTCCCTCCTCCATGCCCCCATTCCATCAAGAGCCCCCCTCAGTGGGATTTCGGGTGTGCACCATGGGGTTGTGGGTTATGAGTTGTGAGAGCAGGAGCCGGTCATTGTGTGTGAAGGCAAAAAAGCCTATGGATATTCCTACCACCTGGGCTCTTACAATCTTTCTGCTCCCTCTTCCCCCAAATCCCTGAGTTGTGGTGGATGTGATTTAAGTCTACTATAGTGTTGAACTCTTAGCAGCTTCTGGATTTCTTCTTTGGAACATTTTGAATATCCTCCGTGTCTGTCTCCATCACTGGAGCAGACTCGCTGTAGGAGCAGCACTCTTACTTCCTCTGGTTTCCCCTGGGCCCTAGCTGACATGTGAGGGGTGGTTCATCTCTTTCCAGAGAGTCACTATCATTTCTGGCCTTGTTGGAATTAGGTTATCTTCAGTTCTCACTGCCTTCTGAAAAATAAAAACAGATTCTCCAATGAAGAGTGAGATCAGCATAGGTTAAATGGGATAAGCATTGATAATTTGGAAGAAGTTATGATGGGTATAGTCTCTCTTTAAGCCCAAGGTTAGTGGAAGCCTCTCCTTGGAGTCCAGATTCTTGGTAACTGGGAACTTCCTATGCATTGAGTCTGGTAGAACTACAGAGAAGATTACAAAGAGCTTTCTTCTTTGGGGTAGGAACATTTGCATTATCCCCAAAGGTGTAGATATTGTGACTTCATCTCATAGAAGAAGGAAGTGCAGCTCACAATGCTTGTTCAGGAAACAGTGGAGTCAGGACTGAACTGAGTCACCTCTGATAGGAATGTTTTTGCTGCTTCTAACACAGACCTCCCTCCAACTCTGCAACCCCACTGTGCTAACACTAATAGTTACTATCCTCCAATTTGTGGTCATCTGTAAGTCAGGAAGTTTGCACAACTTTTCTGTATTCTTCAATGAGCTCATAAAAGTACAGACGATTCTATTCTACCATCCACTTGACTTTTTACTCACTGATGCCTGACCCCTCCAAACCATTGCTTAAAATACATTGCTGAGAGTTTGAGAATTATTTTAAGTGATTTTCCTGGATTCTGAATTTGTTAGACAAATTAAAACTAAATTCAAATTACAGATGTGAAACTGGGTTCTTCTTGTGTCAATTAAGTTGGCTAGTCTGGCAGAAGTACACAAGACTCAGTAAGCCACCACAGTCATTCTGGGAATCAGAGATGCAGAGGTATGAGGCTTGACCTGTTGTTGCTCCTAGCAACACATGACATATTTTAGGGAAGGAGAAGGCTTGGCCAGTGTTGTTTCTGTATCTGTTGGGGACAGGGAATGACAAGACTACAGTTCTGCCATCAGCATTGTGGAGGCTATGTGAGAGAGCTTAGCAGCTTCAGAGCATTTAAAAGGGAGAATAAAAGGTACAGTGTTCCATGGAGCTAGACAGAAGGTCACTCCCACTGGATGAGGTCTGTATGTATATTCACAAGTAACATTCTATGCCCTTTTAATAATCACACTGAAGCCAGCATCTATGTATCAATCACAATGCATAACTACATCCTAACAACTACATGCTAAAGAAATTGATTCCTGTTTATTATTTCAAGTCTAAAGGGGGAAAATAATTTAGTAAAGGTTTATGATGAGGGGAAAATGTCTGTTAATTGGATAGCAGTTGCTTTGAAGGTCTATTCTCTACAGAGGGAGAAATCCACAGAGACCATTGTGTGTGTGTGTGTGTGTGTGTGTGTGTGTGTGTGTGTGCATTCTAAAAGATGACGTCCAGTTTTTATTTTTCTAGCAGCATTTACATGTCACTATTGCTCATTAAGAAATCGTCACATCTCTCCTTACACCGCTTGTTGCTGGATCAATGGAATTACTTTCAGTCATAGCCTATCAACAGACTACCATGTAACAATTTAGCTTGCTTCATATTTAGAATATAGCTTTTTTTGAGCAGCTTTTCTTTCCTTTAAGTTTCCAGTTACTGAAGAGTGGATGTTATCTTCTGCTCTATCTGATGATCTCGTACCTCTTGCTCACCTATTAATGGGATCAATTCTTTTCTTCTGCTTGAGCAAAGTTTCTGTTCGGGTTGGGAAGGTTTGCTTTATGAGTTCCCTACATTGCTGTCAACCTCTGATTTATTTTTATTGGACTTGGAGTTGTTTCCAGTGATTGTTAATAGCTCAAGGCTTTTACTTTCTTGGATTTCACAGTTTGTTGTAGTATATCTTCAAATTACTTCCTTGAAAAAAGTATGCAGGAGGTAAACTTTCTAAGCACTTTTGTGTAATTGATGCCTTTATTTCCCCATTACATTTGACTGATAGTTTAGAGACATGTAGAATAATTGGTACAAAATAACTTTCCCAAAACTTTTACTCCATTAAAGTATCTTTCTGCATCTGTTAGATGATATCCTCTTTTATATTTTCCTGTAAAAATGTGTCTAGATACTATTCATCTTTAAGATATTTTTATAAATCTCTTTTTCTTAACCAAGTGAACATTCTTGTTTTGATGGTTAGAAATTTAGACACTTTAATAATTTTTTTGGTCATCAATTTTCACCCCTGAATGGAGAGGAGGCAATCTTATGTGTTCTTCTTACCCATAATCCACCATCTTTGCCTTCTTCTGTTAAAGTGTCAATACATGTGCAAGTGAAAGTAAGCTATCATATGCATTACACAATCAAATTGTTTGGAACAGAATGGGAGAACAGCGAATCAGAGCTACACAGAGAGAGAGATGTGCCAGGCTTCAGGAGTATTTCTTTATAAGAACTTAATGACTTATAATGGTTACTTTGGAACTGAAAAGCTGATAGTGGTCTAGTATTTCATCCTGGCTCCATAAGAAATATGACTGTGCTGGAAATTCTTTCTATCAGTTATTGTTGATAGTTTCTGGTGCATTATCATATTTATATGTATACATGCCTATGCAGGATGCACATACATGGACAGTATGACAGAAGTATACATGCACACATGTAGACATTTATACACATATGTATACATATATATATTTCCAGTTTGAGCTTTCACAGGTTTCATTTCAGACACATTTTCTCATTTTCTAGCTCTCATAATAGGATGCCTGGACATTTGGTTAATCTTGGGAATTGCTGCTTATGGAAAAGTCTAGGGCACATCCCATGTGATGGTTGGATAGACAGTCTTTCTGGATCCTTTAATAATTAGAAGTATTCACCCTTTTATTTCTGATAAGATTATGCACATGCACATTAAAGTTTCTTTCTCTCTCTCTTTCCTTTGTTTCCCTTCCTTCCTTCTTTCCTCTCTCCCTCCCTTTCTTCTTTCTTTTTGAGATTCCATGTTGCCCTGAGGAAAATAACACCTTCAAAAGGAGGTGTGGTGGTGCACACCTTTAGTCTCAGCACTTGGGAGGCAGAGGTAGAAGGGTTGCCATAAGTTCAAGGCCACAATGAGACTATATAATGAATTCCAGGTCAGTCTGGGCTACAGCAAGACCCTACCTTGAAAAACAGAAAAGAAAAAACAATTCATTTTTATCAAGTAGTTATTTAAGCTGGTCATACAGCTATTTGAGATTAGAGTTTTTTTCAGCTATGACCTATGCACCCTTCAACTATTTTCTCCTCCAAAAGCACCTCAGGGAATTTTGACTCTGAAAGTATGTAGTGGCGGAACTGGGTTGTTCCCACAAGCAAAACAAGCCCACAAAGGAAAGAGACTATTACCTCAGGATTCCCCACCTGTCACTTAATCTTTACTTTGTCCCATTTTTTTCAGTGATACTAGTTTGATTAAGAGAATTTCTGATTTGTGTTTAAACTGCTTTGAATATCCAAAATATTTTCCTTTATTCTACCTTTGGCATGTTAGGAAAAGAGTTCTGGAGATGGTAGAAGGTTGGTCATTGAACAAGGAGGCTCTGGAGCATGTTGGGAGGGGGCCGGTGTGAGATGGGGACAGATGAGGCAGAAGGGGACCAAGACAGCACAGCAATCACCAACCTACAGGAGCTACAGGATGTTCTGTCCCTGTCACTGGGTTCTAGATGCCTCCAGGTCTGTCTAATTTCCCCCAAAGCTTACCTCCTTTGGGTATGAGGACCTGCAACCCCAATTCTCAGGACATCTCAATCTCTTATGGCAATGTATTTCAACCATGTCCATAACAAGAAATCTCTCCATAGCTTCCTCACAGTTGGAGCCATATTTGATCTTGATGACTCACTGGACTGTGTATGCCAATTTCCCTGTAAGGAAGATAATGAGAAAAGGAAATACCTGGGGGTAAGAAGGAAAGAGGTGCTTTTGGACCAGCTCCTGAAAAATGTGAGGCAATATTTATCTCCTAGGCCTCTGTATGATGCTGGCTCTGTATTCTTGCCTAAGAACACTTATTTTTTAATGTTTTTTTCCCAATTAAAATTAAGAATGAGGACTTTTTAAATTTCATATACTTAGATATCTATAAACAGAGCAAGCTTCCTAATATGATCTCCTGAAGTAGAGGGGATATGGAGCTAGACCCATGTAATAAGTTATAAATCCCATCTGTGGCCTGATTTTATTTTTCTATATTACTAATTCATACACATTTTCTAGAAAATGAAAAGATTCACATTTTGATTAGTCAAAAGTAATTCCTCTGTTTTTGTATAAGCAGAATTAAGTTTAGATAAAGTAATTGTTACTGTCTCCTTGTTGAGACAAAATATCTGTCTATAAGCAACTTATGGAAGGAAGAGTGTTTAATTCAGCTTCCGTTTGATTCCATCATGGCAGAGGAAGCAGAACAGGAAGCCAGTGTCACATCTCACCCAGATCAGGAAGCAGCCAATGGGGCCAGGGTTTCAAACCTACTTACAGTGATCCACTACTCTAGCAAGGCCCTTACCTCCTAAAGCTTCCAAAACTTCTCATACAGTGCCACCAGCAGGAGGTCAAGTGGTCACATACAGGAGCCTATAGTAGGAATTTTACATTCAAACCCTCAATAACATTAAAGAAGGAATTAACATTTACTAAATGTGTTTTATGTGGCTGATGTTTTTATTTGCTTTAATATATCTTTGTTTCATTTTTTGTTTTTATTATTTTAAAAATATTTTCTTCATTTATTTGCAAGGAGAGAGAGAATGACACAGAAAGAAATAGATTATATGGGTTTGCCAGGGCCTCCAGCCACTAGAAATCAACTCCAGATGCATGTGTCGCTTCATGCATCTGGCTTTATGTGGGTACTCTGGAATTGAACCCAGGTCGTTAGGCTTTGCAGGCACACACTCATTCTTTATTTTATTGTTGCTTGTCTATCTCTGTGTGGCTATGTGTGCATGTATGTATTCATGTGTTTATGTATGCAGGTGCACATGCCTATGTGTGTAGAAGCCAGAGGTCAATGTCCAATGTTTTCTTTAATCACTTTACATCTCATTGTTTGAGACCAGGTCTCTGCTGAACATAGAGCTCACTGATTCAATTGGACCAGTTACCTACCCAGTGATCCTCAATGACTCTCATGACTCCACCTCCCCAGTGCTGGAATCACAGGTACACACTGACATACCCAGTTTTGATATTGGGTTGAGGGTCTGAACTCAGGGCCTCACCACTGATCTGCCAGTATTTAACTTCCTGAGCCAATACCCTAGCCCTTCTTCATTATAGCAGCAACAGCAACATTAAAACTATTTAAAACACATAATACTTGAGGAAATTGACTTGCAGTAGTAAGTCAGTACATGATCTGGAGTAATTTGCCCAAGGTCACTCAGCTCTTAAGTGGTTAAATTGAATTCAAATACAGATTTGTATGACATCAAATCTGTAGTTTTCCTTACACCTCATTGTGTTTTTCAAAATGATTCAGATAAGTTTATATGATCAAAAGTATATGTCACTAGACATCAACGATACTCAACACAATTCAAATTAGAAGTCCAGAGACTCTTAAGATCTTAATATTAAAGCAGACTTAAAACTCATCTCCCATGAATCAGGGAATTGAGCAGAAGAGGGGGTGGAAAGATTGTAAGAGCCATGGTGAGGGAGAATATCCAGAGTAATTGTCCCCCTCAGCAACAACACACCAAGAAAAAAAAAACTGGCTACCTCTTGTGTAATTCATTACCTCCTACCCCATGCACTGATCCAGTATGCCCACTGAGGAGGGCCCCAGTGGGTTGAGAATAGGGAGGAGGGAAATGGGGGTCCCACCACAAGATTTCCTCATACAGTATATCTAATTATTGACAATAAATATGTTAAAAATATCTGTCACTGAGACTTAAAACTCACCCACTATGACTCAGGGAACTTAGATGAAGAGGGGGCAGAAAGATTGTAAGAATGGTGGGGGAGAATATCCAGGGTCATTGCCTCCCCTCCACAACAACACAAAAAGAAAAAAAAATCTGTCTACTTCTTGTACAATCCATAATCCCCATCCCCTGGACTGGTCCAGCAATCCCACTTAGGAAAGCCCCCAGTGGGTTGTGAATAGGGAGGAGGGAAATGGGGGTACCATCATAAGACTTACCCATACAATGTATCTAATTATTAATAATAAGTAAGTTTAAAAATATCTGTCACTGATTTGTCCCTGGACCCAAAGTTGCTCTTACTGAAGCCAATAAATAACGTCAGTTCTTGAAGATACATATCAGAACATGATTGTGCAGTGCAGCACAGCATGGACTTAGGCTAACCCTCTGGCCAACCACATACTGAAAGAATCAACAATAGAGCAGAGAGGGGCTTTGGAAACATTTATGTCACTCTGTTAAAAAATGAAATTGATGAGCCTTGGTGGAATAAGACTAAGAAAACTTGTCAACCAGCAAGGTTATGACTGGAAGTACTATGGTAAAAAGCACATAGAGAAACCATGAATATCCATGGATAACCACTGCATGGGTGCCTGCAGTTGAGACAGATACCTATCACAGAGAGGCCAACTCATGCAGTTGTTCCAAGAGCTACTCTGGCCAGGAGGAATGAGTCACAGGAAATGTTTAGGGAGCCATTTGCCATTGTCTTTTTCTTGCAAACTTCAATCCCTCCTATGTTTCTTTCACTCGAATCTGAAGAGACACTCTGAGTCAAACCAAGAAGAAAGGACCCACCACAGTCATATCGTGGAGGATCCAAATGGAACCCCGCAGAGATTGACGGGATGAACAAGGGGCCCACAGCCACAGCCATTAAATCAACACAGGATAAGCCAGTGAGACAGAAACCAATGATTTCGACACAAAGACCCCTAAGCTCACAACCTTAAAGCAGCCTTAATACTCATCCACCACGACTCAGGGAACTATGCGGAAGAGGGGGCGGAAAGATTGTAAGAGCCGTGGTGGGGGAGATT
>PVHP010005278.1:55764-66142 GCA_004024765.1 Zapus hudsonius | reverse complement strand
GTTCAGTATAATCAAAGTATGAAACAGATCTCTGAAAGTTGAAAAACTGGACCTATCATCTCATCTGTTAATTATGGTGACTTGGGGAAAAGTGTGCAAGTTTTATCTGAAAAATCAGAAAATTGGGTAGATATGGGAGCTCTTAACAAATAATCAGATACAGTATAAGAGCTGCATCTGTGAGAGTGCCAACAATGCCATCCACTTTAGGTCACTTTCCAGGAGCCAGTCGGCAGGCATGCAGGGGGTGGGGGGGTGTCCAGAGTGTGGCAGGCCTGTTGGAAGATGTTTAGAGGGGAAGGTGTGGATTTGAAAAGTGATGTACTCAGAGAAGTGGAAATTGCTGCCACTCTTATTTGAATTTCATTGAAAGATTTTTATCAGATAAAATAAACATTGCCACAATTTTAAAGATTAAACCCGCCAACCCCATTCAAATTGCAGATCTGCAACCAACGTGAATGTGGTTGTATTAGGTCTTCAATCTTTGCTGTGGATTCTTCTATGTGGCCTTAAATATGAGAACATCAGGCAAGAAGCTGCTAGTGTTTGCTATGTCTGTGTTTCCATTCTTTCACTTATTATTGTCACAGTTAATAAGAATTATTTACATAAGTGAATAAGTCATTGGAAGATAAAGCATGTCCAGATAAAATTTTATTACTATTGTCTCTCCAAAATGTTAGAAAGAGTTTTCTGCACTAAGACATAAACAGGCCTATTGGCTTAATAAGTAATACAGTGTTAATAGCAGTGATGGATTGAAACAAGAGTTATTATTAACAATAATTAGGCCATGTAAGAAAATTTTTGAAAAAAATACTGTGTTCCTGAGAGAATATATAAGATATTTCATTGTGAAAAATTTAAAAAATATAAAGGAATATACATGATATATCCATAACTAATCCCATTGACTATAGACTCTTTCTAGTTTCACTAATAAATTAAATTATTAAAAAGTTTACATCTTGTAATTTAACACACGTGAAACACATCTCACATCTGTCATCTATTTCTTATCTACCTTTGTATACTCTGGTTTCTCTTCAGTTCATATAAATCTTTCACCTTCTATTATCTACCTTTGTATATACCATCTGTTCTCATCCTTCTAAATCATAAATGCAGTAATAGATAATATTATTCTTTCATTCATTACCACAAACTTATAAATCAATAACATAATATGTGGGAAAACAATAGTAATGCTCATTAAGTATGTGTTTTGAAAATGCAATGTTATACTAGGAGTTGGTAAATATGGAAGCAGTCAAGAACAGTGTGGAAGTTTTGTCAGTTATTCATTAATAAATAATACTTCCATTTAAATACTAAAATACTGCATAGGCAGTGGAATCGGTGGCAGGAAACAGATACTTGAATGTATTTATCTATTACAGCTGACACATTAGTTACAGAAATGTCTATGTCATCTATTTTTATGGGACATTTTACAGCTGTGTTTATTGTTGTAATAAATAAATGCATTATATCCTCTTATTAGATGAGTAGTGGAAATTTCTTATAGAAAAAAAAACCACTCACATACATGATTTAAATAGCACAAATGAAATGTATGAAGGGATCTTAACACAAGGACGAGGTATGTGTGAAAACAGAAAAAAAAAAAAAACATGGTCTTAAGAAAGAAGTGACATTTTGACTTTTCAAAGGAATTATTAATACTGGAGAAGATATAAATCTTCTCACAATTTCTTTTAGAATATAGACACATGCTTAGTTCTGTGTGTAGGTTTCCTAGCAACAAATGAATGCTGCAAGTTTCCATCTGGGCTGCAGATGATAAGGTTATTGCCTCCACTTAAGACCTCCTCTATAGTCAGCAGTGCTTACCAGGCTCAGAGAAAATATCCACAGCAAATTTATATTTTAAACTTTTATACATACTTTAAAAGAGAACATTTATTTATTTATAAGTAACCAGATGGATTGCTCTATTTTCTTAGAGACTTTGTTAAAATAGGGTAGGCTAATTGGATGAGCTAACCAAAGAGCACATGTTGACTGGTTACCTACCTTTAAAAGTCCTGTGTTAAAGACTCATGTAACACACCAGTGTCTCATGTTGACAGATATTCAGAGATAGAAGAGTAGATTACAATACAGATATTCTACCCATTTATAATTCTCCTTGGAGGTTATAGTTCTGATTATATTTTTTGGATGGGTGCTTGTCTATTATGTTTTTTTTAATTTAAAATCTTCCAGATAAGGTCTGAATAAATAGATCAGTACTTAAGAGCACTTCTTGCACAAGCATGAAGGCCTAAGGGCACTGAGATCATGGGAATTAAAATCTCTAGAACCCATGCAAGAAGCTTCTCATGACCAAGCATATGATCAGAGACCCAGGAATCACTAGGTCTCATTAAAAAAGTCAAGCTACTGAATCAGTAAGAGTCTCAGGCTCAAAACAAGAATAGGTCTGTAACAGAGCAGGACATCCAACATTTTTCTTGAGTCACCCTGTAAGCTAACACATGGAAGGCTTCAAGTGTACATCCACATGCAAAGACCTCATACCAACAACACACACGCACACACACTTACACACACACTTACAGACACACACACACAAATCAAAATGAGATACATTTATATGTCTGCTTCTTTGGCAGTTCCAAAGACAGAAATCTTTGTCATTATGGCTCAATAGTATAATTTTAGGTCAGGAGTTGTGATACCAGCAACAGTGTCTCTTCTGTGAGGTTCACTTTAACTATACGTGGTGTTTTTGTGGTTACTTATAAATTGTTATATTGTACTTTTCCTAGTTCTGACTAGAATTCCTTTGGATGTTTGATGGGAATTATATTGAGATTTGTTTTGGTAATATAACTACTTACAAAAAATTGATTCTACCAATGAAGGAGCTTGTAAGATCTTGGTAATGTTTGGTATCTTATTTCTTTTTATCCAAATGTCTTAAACATTTATTTGTAGAAGTTTTTTTTTTATACATCCTTGGTAAGACAGGAATATAGATCAATGAAATTTAATAGAGGACCTCAAAATAAGCCCAAATCACTATGGTCTCTTGATTTTCAACAAATGTATCAAAAACATAAACTGGTAAAAAAAGACAACCTGTTCAACTGATGGTGCTGGCAAAACTCTGTATTTACCTCCAGAAGAATTTAATTAGACTCACACTTCTTACTCTTCACAAAGATAAATTTAAAATGGACCAAATAGTTTTATAAAGAGCCAGAAAACATGAATATACTACAGGAAAACATAGGCAACACATTGGAAGTTATAAGTGTAAGTAAGAACTTTCTGAGAAAGATGCAGTAGCATAGAAAATAATCCCTAGATTTAATACATGGGGCTAGACGAAGCTGAAAACTTTCCTTTCAGCAAAGGATACTACCAGTAGAGTGAACAGAAAGCTAACAGATGTATTTATTTGTATAATATACTCATAGATGTGAGGTAGGGAGAGAAGGTACTCTATTTTTTTTAAGAGTAGCAAATAACAGACTGGTAACTAGCAGCAACTTTAAATTAGTTTAAGTGAAGAAGACTGAAGGTCTAGAACGGATATGTAGGAAGTGAGTAGGAACCGGTGGACCATGAAAGGAAATAATATACATAGTAGGTTTAGGGGAGAATCTATTAGTAATTAGGTGAATATTCATGATGATTCTTTCTAACATGGCTTAGCTATTAAACATTAATTCTCAAAAGTATGGCAAATCATAAACACTTTCTTCTATGTAAGTGAGATCACTTAAATTAGGGGAATGTGAGCGAATGTGAGCACTGTGAGTCCAAGAGAGAGAGAAGATGGTGACATTTCTTAATGTGGTGTTCTATAGTTTGGGACAATTCATCCCCAATATTTTTTATCACTTCAAGAGCACTAACAAGTCCCACCACAAAGAGAATCTTTCCAGTCAGCAATATGTAGGTACAGGCTGGAGAAATCAGCTTCATCTTAATAGAAAATGAGTGAGCTACTTCCAAATATTTATAGCAAATATCCTTGGCTGTTGGAAAAACATTACTAAATTGCAATTTTTATTTGATTGAATCAAGAGGATAAATACATGGTGTAACTGAAAATTATCTGAAATTATTTCCAAATACTGATTATTTTAATATTTTTCTTCTATGCATTGTTACATGCTTGAAAGACTCATTTATTTGCTGAAATCAGATCTCTTAGGGGGTGGTTATAAAATTCAGTATCTCTACAGGGAAGAAAATTACAGTGAGTTAAAGCAAAACCAGATTACCAAATGAGATCTGACCATGCTTGCTAGGTATAGAAATAGTGAGTTCACTATACAAAGGATTAGAATTTAATGGAAATAAAGTAGAAATGTAAGTCATCTTTGAAGGGTAAAAATGTGGACCAGGGTACTGAAAGCTCCTAGGAGGGTATTGTCTATGAGTCAGTATCTTTAGAAGGAAGTTAAGGCAAGTTTTATTGTCCGCCAAAATCACTTGCATTTTTTCTTGCCTCCATGGTACAGTGACTATGTTGCTATTATATTTTACTATGTTTGGTGGTACAAGGACTCTTTTGGCATTGATGGTTCACTAAAGGTAACTTTGACTTCAATGTGCATGCAAATAAATAGCTAATTATTCAGCTAGTCTAAAATTACTTGGTAGGAGTTAGCAGCACTTTTTAGAGGAAAGAAGATAACTGAATCATTTATTGTACCATGCCAACTAAGTATACTTAAGAATTAGGGGTTGCAGGGTACAAGGATGAGACCATAGTGGTTGAAAGTACTTGCTTTTAAAGCCTGCCAGCCTGGGTTTAATTCCTCAGCTACCCATGTGTGGACATTTATTTTCAGAATTTACAAGAGACCCTGTTGTGCTAAATACACGAAAATACACACATACATTCACACATATGCACACACACATGTGCAAATAAATAAAATTTTAAGTTAAAGACTCATAACTTACCTTTAGGGCTGGATATATAGCTCAGCAGTTAACATGATTGCCTGCAAAGCCTGAGGACTGAGATTTGATTCCCTAGCACCCCCATAAGACCAGATACACAGTGGCACATGCATCTGGAGTTCATTTGCAGTGGTCCTAGTACATCCATTCTCTCTGTATTTCTTCTCTCTTTCTGCTTGCAAATAAATAAAAAATAAACTTTTAAAAATAATAAAAAAGAAAACAAATAAAAGAAAATAAATTTCAATAAAAGAAAATAAATTGCCTCTTTCCTAGGAACCAAATAGTACTTTTAAGTTCATCATGGCAATATTTCTGATTCATCAAATCTTCTAATATTCATGTTCTGATCCTACCCATCTTCTGATCAGACTTGAACTTTCTTAACATTTGATAACTATCATGTTATAAAGAGAGCCTGCTGCTGTCTTCCACCGTGTAACAGTTACTTTCTTGCTGCTTGGACAAACACCTGACCAGAAGCAATTATTTGGAGGAAATGGTTTATTTTGGGTTTATAGAATACAACAGGAACATTATTTTATAAGAATCTGGATCACTTCTATTGATCCATAGTAGAGAGATACCACTGAACAGCCAGCAAACACTAACAACCATAGCTCAAACTGCTGTAATCATATTTTAGAGCTGAATCGGACTTAAGTTCCACCCCCAGTGACACCTATTCCAGCAGGTGGCTGGAGACTTAAGTTGTAAGCTTAACCTTAATCAAAAATCACTGAGGCTTTGGGGGACATCATTCACATTTAAACCATCACATTCCAGTTATGCCTCTCATAGACTCACGACCATTTCACAATTCAGTCCAACTTTATAGGTCCATGCAATTTTTATCAACTTTAACAAGTTTCCCAAGTCCAAAATTTCATCTGAGGTTCAAAACTATCTCATAACTGTGATACCTGTAAGATCAAAACGCAATGCACTTCTAACACATAATGGCACAAAGTAAGTATTTCCATAGTAAAAAGGAAAAACATAGAGACATTAGACAAATGCAGAATCAAAAACAAGTAGACAAAATCAAATACCTGTAGTTAAAATCCAATATCCACAACCAGTGATGGAAGTCTCTGGATTCTAATTCCACCTATCCACCTTAGTTAAAAGCCTGGGAAAAATTCCATCCTGGGCCATCAGCTATCCGGGGAAGCCATTCCAGTCTTGTTACTTCCAAAATAACCACGGTTCATTTTCACAGACCCTTACAATACCCTTGCTGGGCCTCCACACAGGAATTTCAACAGCCCTGTTTCTCAGTGCATCTGCATCTCAGTGACTCCAGTTCATCTTCATACAATGGCCTTACTGGGTCTGTAAACAGGGATTTCAATTGTTTCATTTTGCTGAGGGGCCATTTCCAGAAACAAACAAACAAACAAAAAAAAAGCCTGTGATTCATATCCAATAACCCTTTTTTCCAACATTTGTTAAACTCCATAGTACCAGGTGGACTACCTAATTTGTGAATCCAGGACCTTGAAGCACAGGTTGCTTCTCTAGAATTGTTTCCTTTAAGCCTCCTTATTGCAAAAGAATTCATATTCCTACTCATTTGAATCTTTAATTGGTGGACTTCATCCTCAGGCATCTTTTCCATTGTTTCTATGCAAGGCAGTTGGGCCACCCTAAATAGTGGTAATCGACTTACTACTGAATCTTCAGTAACCTAAAACTCTCTGCCATAACTGTAAACTGGATTGAATTTTTCCTGCAATAAACCATACAACTTTTTTCATATCTTTCTGTTATATATGTTCTTCCAGGTATACCAGTTATTTTTAATTTTAAATTCAACTATGATCAAATTCTCTAGGTATGGGAAGCAGAATGCAGCCAGCCTTTTTGTTAGTAGCTCAGTTCCAACAAAATTCTCTCTTACACCTTGCAAAGTTCATAAGCCAAGACTTCAAAATCCATAATTCTGTCTACATTTAGAATTTTCAAAATCGTACCAGAATAGCCATTCATTTACAGCACTGCAAGCCTTCTTGAGTCCAAAGTACCAAAACCTTTCATATTCCTCCCCAAAACACATTACAAAAGGCCAAAATCCACATGGTCAGATTCATTGCCCACTTCTTAGTACCAATTTTCTGTCACAGTCAGTTTCTTTCTGCTGGGACAACACCTGACCAGAAGCAATTTATTGGGATAAAAGGATTTATTTTAGGTTTACAGAATATAAGGGAAGCATTATTATGGCAGAAGATGATGGTTCACTTCCCTTCATTCATAATAGAGAGACATCACCAACAGCCAGAGCTGAAACTGCCCTAAATACACCTTAGGGCTGGACTTAAAATCTACCCCCTTGATACCTCCTCCAGTAAGATGCTAAACTTAAATTTTAAATTTAATCTTAAATCAAAATGTCTCTGAGGCTATGGGAAACATCCATTCACATTCAACCCACTATGAACGTATAGTTGTCTTTCATGTCTCATATTTGTATACAGATTAAACTAGCAGATGCTTTAAAAAGTTTTATTGACAACGTCCATATATTTACAAAATATATTTCAATCATAACCCCTCCAAATACTTTCTATTGTCCTCCTCCAAATTCCTATTCTGATGTATTTTTTTTCTTTTTCCAACTAATCTCACATTTATTTATTTATTTATCTACCTATTTGTTATTTTTACAATTTAATCATCCATGAAAGCATATGAAAGCATAGTCTCAATATTGTGTAGACTATGATAACCACCTTGATATTATGAATGTTACAGCCACTTCATGTTTGGAAGACAGCATTCTGAAGCACTCTTCCCTATCCTCTGGCTCTTACAGGTTTTCTATACCCTCATGTAAAATGTTTCCTGAGCCTTGGAGGATGTCAGTTATGCCAGATATGCTCAGCAGTGCAATAGTGACATGATTGTCATAGGAAAAACCAACTATACTGTGCTTGGATTTGAGGCCCACTCCATGAGAAGGAATTAATGTCTGGTACTGAAAACCTACAAAAGCTTATGACCAGGAAGGCCATAGGCACTAATGCAGAAGATAGGGCTGTTTAAGTAAATGATGACCATAAAATTTCCCTATTTAAGCCTAAGGAATAGTGCTGCTTTCAGGAGGTCAGAGAAGCTTCATTTTGCAGATGGCTGTGACTACTGGGGAGATTCAAAAGTCATTAAAGTGCTGAGGCGTGACAGTTAGGTACTTAGCACTAAATCAGGCATCTTGTGACACATGCCTTGGAAATCCATTACTTGCTCTACACTTCAGACTGGCTTCAGCCTCGTAGCCACCCTTTTCTCTCAGGCTGGAATTATAGGCATGAATCACATTCCCAGAACATTCTTTTGAGAAGTGTCAATTGGCAATGGTTAATTCATATTTTACTGAATTATCTCACGCCTCACAAATACTTATATTATTTTCATTCCATATGCTCGAGTGATAACTATTCTTCTAGTTATAACTCATCTATGTTGAATTTCCAGATACCTCCAACTACAATACAATATCATTCATATTGTATGCTTTAGTAGCAAAACTAATGAATCAATTCCTCAGATACATTTGAAACCATTCTATGTAATTCAAATTTCTTGAATATTACTGCATTTATAGATTATATATGAATCATAAACCTTAAATTCAAAACAAAAAAGACCCCAAATCTTAAAATTCCTTAAATCATGGTTTGTGTCTTAAGACAACTATATTTTTTTTTACATTTTCTTAGTCATAATTTGATTTGTGGGGTTGTAGAGAAGATGGTTCAGCAGTTATGGGGCTTGCCTAGAAAGCCAGACCACTCTGGTTCAATTTCCTAGTACCCATGTAAAGCCAGATGCACAAAATGGTGCACGAATATGGCATTCTTTTTCAGTGGCTAGAGGAACTGCTATATGTCCTTTCTGTCTGCTCTTTGTCTCTGTCTCTCTCTCTGCCTCTCTCTCTGTCTCTCTCTCTTCTCTTCTTCTTTCTGTGTATTTGCAAATAAGTAAATAATATATATTAAAAATAATTTCATTTCTACTTTTAAAAATGTCATACATAGGGTTGAATTTCATAACCTTATCATTTTAAAGATTAAGACATGAGTCCAGATGACACATGAAGTAATAACTCACAAATTCTGGCTTGAAATCTTTCTACTTTCCTTCACTGTCCTGTGTACTTCTAATTCTATGTAGCAAGAGTAAGGATCACCTCACACAGATAATCAGTTACTGAAATCACACTTCAGAAGATGAATATGCACCCTATACAATAGTTAATTAGTATCTTTTGCCATGGGAATGTTTGCAGTCTGATGACACCATGTAAATAAGCAAGCTCCAATGTTAACGTAAAGGTAATTATTGAACATAAAGGGTAACGGGGGATTACAGATAAGAAACTGATGATTTTAGCAACTCAAGGAGAATTAGCTAAGGCTTTACCAAGGGATTTTACAAATTTCAGGGATTTTAATGTTTTAAGGATTAGTAAGAGCATACTGGGTGAAAGAAGACAGCTGATCATTTGTGACAGGGTAAATAATAGGCACAAAAAGAATTTCCCCCAATATGATTAGGAGCCATGTGAACATTGCTGTGGTATCTTCTGCTTAGTGATCTTATAGGGTAGTGTTTCATTAGAAGAAATGAGGACTCAGACAGGAGTCACAGAAAGAAATTATACCTTGAATTGATTTTTTCTGTGCAGTTCAATAACTGGTCATACTTTAATGGTAGCCCCCAGACTCACTCATAAGAACATATCTTCCCAAAATTTTCTTCTAGCTCCATCACTCAGTTATATTATCTCAGTGATAAACTTTAACATCTATCACCACTATTTTAAATAATTGCTTTTTAAGACCAGTGAGAACTTTCCTATAGTAGACAAAATTCATGGTGTTTTTTTCCACTGAGAAAAAAATTTACATGATGTTATACTATTTTTTTCAGGATTTCCTCATTGAAAGAAGTAAAGAACCATTATGATTTAAAATGATGTTTAGAATAGCAGATATTTTATATAATTATTAGTGACTGTATAATTAGTAACTAGTTGATAACACTTTTCCCCTAGAAATGAGGTTTTTGCATCACATTCAAGAAATATTACTCAGTATGTACTGTGGATAAAGGCTCTACCTCACCCTTTTAAAATAACAATGAAAATGTCTCAGGGGGTTAGTTTTCATATTAAGGAAAATTGGTTTCCTGTTATTGAAATTACACTGTGTGGTATGTGTGTATAGAAACCAAAATCCTACAATTTATGTGACCCTCATTTTATGTTTTAAATAAGGCCTGAGAACTTAAGGACTTCACTGATCATCAAACTGTAGAAGAAATGAAGACCCAAACACAAATCTGACTTACTTCATAGCCTTACTGCTTGCTGACACACACACACACACACACACACACACACACACACACACACACACAC
>PVHP010005278.1:0-55664 GCA_004024765.1 Zapus hudsonius | reverse complement strand
CAGAAATCTGTGTTTTAAAACTAGTGTGGTGTTGCATCTTCAAAATCCAGATAAATATATTCAGGAATATGCTATGCAATTCTGATAATGAAATCGTGACTTTCTTAATATTGAAATAATACTCATTTAGCAAATGACTATAAGTATCAGCACTATTTTTAAACTGTATAGTATTAACAGTCATGCTTATTTATCTTATAATAGTAGAGATATTCACTAAGACTATAAAATTGCTGTCATAGGCAAGATATTCATTTCACTTTTTTATTCTAAGATGCAGTTTCTAAAGATGTTCCATGTTATATCACAGTGAGTAAAGAAAGTCTACCTTCCATTCATCTTGCTTATTCACTAAATACCAATTTTTAGCAAATACTATTGAAATTATCCTAATGGTATGTTCCACTTTAGATTGTTTGCAAAGAAAAATAACTACAAGAATCATTCAAGAAGAGCCATTATCTTCTATTTCCTTGTGGAGAGTTTCTGATATTCCTTTTAAAATATTAATAATCAACATTATTGTAGGAAATATATTTTTCTAAATTCACTAACATTACAAAAAGGCAAATGAAAGGGTTGCTCTGGAGAGATTCAGAGTCAATCTTGTTTACTCTTGTTTTCTGCTCTGGAGCAGAAAATAGATTTCTCTTGTTTTGCAACATCAGTAAAAACATAATAGAAAATATTGTTAAGTTTGGTTTAAAAGTAGGTAGGGTTGTTGTTTGATTTGTAAAGTAATGTAATAGAATATCTAGTACATTATTACTCCACTTCCTTTTTACAGTCATTGTTAGCAGTGGAGGTAGAGATGATACCTTAGATTAAATTATAATTCAGCAGTTGGATTGAAAAGTGAAATTACTTTGCCTCAGAATATGCTTATGTTTATGTATGTTTCTTAGAGTGCAAATACAGTTTCTTCCCACTTAAGTTTTATTGTGTTTACATAAAATATTCATTAGAAATGTAACATTATTCCCTCTACTTTTATAATTACAAATCATTTTAAAATTTTTTTCATTGATTCAACATGAATTGCAGGAGCTAAAATGGATTTTTTGAACAATTTTTAAAACATATATGCATTTATTTATCTACTTATTTTGTGTGTGTGAATGAGAAAGAGAGAGAGAAAGAAAGAAAGGAGAATTTGGACACTCTAGGGCCTTTTGACACTGCAATTAAACTCCAGGTGCATGTGCCTCTTTGTGAATCTGGCCTTATGTGGGTACTGGAGAATTTAAGTAAGACCAGCAAGCTTTGCAGAAAAGCTCCTTTCACTATAGAATCATCTCTCCAGCTCCTGCATAAATTTTATAGCCACAGTTTATAAAGTTTTAATAACATGCATAGCATCTTATGTTAAAATTATTCAAGATATAAAAAAAGAAACCATTCATAAAGGGCATCTAAACTGGGAATTCTATGAAGGGCCCCTAACCTGGGAATACAAATGGCAGAAGATAAATTGGAATGCCAGGCAGGTACCAAGACACCACTTGAGGAGGATCCCATGACTTCTGCCCTGGGTAAGTTATACTTTCCACTGTGACAGGGAATGGCTCTTTCAGTCTCCAAATAAGGGTGCTTTTCCAAATTTTTATTTGATCTGGGTAACTATTTCTTGCATATTTATTTTTTATAATTTCTCTTAGGACTTTATTTTGGCATCTTGGGCATCCTCCAGCTGATCAATATTTACTCTGGAGAGTCTTGGCATTTCTCTTGGCATTCTGCTTAAATGCAAGTTTTGATTATGATCCAATGATATTAGCATATTGCTTTGGCCTCTGAAAATGAGAGGGGGAATATATTAAAACAAACAACTATTATTCTGAAAAGACCACTTCAGTCTTTTAAAAAAATTAAAATTTTTAACAGACACACAATCATACAAGGTCCTAGACACTCCCAAGAGTAAAATGTGAAAAAGATTGGGACCAAGAACAATGAACTACCACAATGAAAGATCATAGAAATTTTGTTTGCAATTAAGAGTTCAGCATAACAGTTTACAATAATTTTTCTTATGAGTATGGAAGGAGCTTCTTTAACAAATGCAAAGGTTATGTGTTGACTAGAAAGGATTGAGTAGTTTGGGTCAGATTCCTGCCTAAAGCTCCATCTTACCTTTGTGGAACCCTAAGCCCCATCCTAGGAGGATTACATTCCTTGACAGACTTGAAATATTTGTGGATAATAGGATAAGGTATTGTAGGGTCTTTTATATGAGGGTGTGGTCTAACACTCATGACAAACACAAACATAGAAATAAAGGAAACCCAACCTCATTAGTAACATTGGGCAAAATGGAAGGATATTTTATAAAGAAAGTGTGTTGAAAGGATTTAAATGAATAAATGGATACTGATGTACATTTTACATTTTCAAGGGCAAAAAGCAGTCACCTTGACTTCATAAGTTTTTGAACAATTCGGGCTAGTGTAGATTCAACTATTTAGTGATACTTTTGGACGATTTTTTACTTAACTGCCAAATTTGGCGAATATTTACTAAAAGTTTTTATTTTTAATATTTCTGTGTTGAACTACTTGTCAAAATATTCCCATCTCTTGCTTCTGACTCCTAAAAATAATTCACAATGCCTTTGTTCTGGAAGAGTGGTATTTCCTCTCAAGATGACTACTTTTTTGTATTTAATTGGTGCATCTTATGTGTATGCGTGAGTGCAGTTTGTGTGTGTGTGTGTGTGTGTGTGTGTGTGTGTGTGTGTGTGTGTGTGTATGTGTGTGTGTGTGTCAGTGGCATTCACTTAGAGCACAATTTGCAGGTCAGTCCTTGCCTATGCTTTCTTTGAGGCAGGGTTTCTCACTGTTGTTCAGAGCTCTCTTAGGCAGACTAGCTGTTCTATGAATTCCCAGGGAATTCTCCTGCCTACCTCCCATCTTGCTCTAGTTGTGCTGGGATTGCAGAAGCCCTCCAGGGGTTCCAGCGTTTACATGAGATCTGTGGATTCCAACTCATTCTTTATCCACTGAACCATCTCCCAAGCCCCTCCAAACTGATTATGTTCATATGACCACAGACATCTGAAGGAAATAAACACAAGTAACTGACATTTTGTACTGTATTCATTTCTCTGAAAGACTGTGTTCTGCCTTCTCTTCATTTTTCAGGTGAGTGCCCCCAGCTCTCTTTTGGCTCTGAGTTTCACATTGATTAGGAAACACAAGAGGACACATGGACCCCCCACAGTGAGGTGACATTGATGCCTAGTGTGGGTCAGCCGAGGACAGAAGTTCACATCTGCACAGTAGATTGTCTTTCAGAGAAAGACAGGTCTCAGTGCTGAGGCTACAGGAGACTCGTGCATGCCTGGCACACCTGCCACAGTGGAAGAGCATCATAGACCCATTCAGTCTTGTTAATAGGAGGTTTTTGCACACTCAGGATTAAGCCCAGGGCCTTGTGTTTATTATAACTGCTATTTGAAAAGTCTTTGAGCTCTCTTGATATGTACCTTTTCCTCACTGCAACTTCTCTTCCTGTATGAAATGGCATTTCTGTGCTTAAAAAAATTTTCTCTCTCCCCTATCAACAAAACCCTTATTCTTCACTTTTAATCCCCATACTACATTCATGATTTTCTTTTTGGTAGTTCTGGCATTTTTGTCGTTGTTGTTGTTGTACTTTTGAGTTCAATTAAGGTTGTTTTCATGATCATTGGTGGGAAGTTATTTACTGGAGATTGGGCAATGCACCTGTGCCTAAATCACTGAAAGACGGCTCCTCTCCCAGAAAACATAGTCCACAGGTAGCTATTCTAGGTGGTATGGAGTCTGAGAAGCCCTCCAATTTCCACGATGAGATATTGACAGGCACAATCTTGTTCAGGAAACTCCATTCACTGTGAGTTCATGAGAGCAATGGTCCTGTTCTATCCCGAAGCCAGGGTTCTGAAGCCTTGCTTTCCCATTGCCCTGGTCTTACATTCTTTCTCTTCCCTCTTCCCTACTTTCTTCTTATATTTATTCTGTAGTAGTAAACATGTAAAGTGACTTGTACAATGTACTTTGTTCTCTCTCTCTCCCTATCACTATATAGCTCTCTATCATCTATCTATCTATCTATCTATCTATCTATCTATCTATCTATCATCTATCTATCTATCTATCTATCTATCTATCTATCTATCTATCTATCTATTTATCTATCATCATCATCATCCTCTACCATCTATCTATCTAATCTATGTTCCCTTCACTAGAGCCATTATAGTTGACCATGTATCTACAAAAGAGTTTAGGTTTCAGGAGCATTGGAAAATATTATAAAAGAAAGAGAGATCCAATTCTAATTTATTTAATTTTATTATCCATAATTAGATACACTTAATAAGGGAATAATGTGTTGATGTCTCCACTTCCCCTATTTCTAATTTTTATTGGTTTTTCATTCTGCAATGAGGGAAAAATACCTACTCAATGCCTGCACACTAGACTCTTACATTTTTTTCTGCTAAGCAAGCTGACAGTATGTGGAATTTCAAAATCCTCTTCTTTTTATGTTTTTTATTGTTAAGTAAACATTGTTATTACTGAATTATGAATTTTATTTCATCCTCAATTTGTCTATAAAATCTATTTCTAGATTTGATTCTAATTACTTTATAATTGCTGTAATATGGTATTGATTGGAACTAATTCTATTATTCTGCCTGAAACTCATATGTCTCAGGATTCCCTCATAAAATGATAATTCCCTCATAACCATAATAAAGTATGGTTGACTCTCTTCTCTAGTTGCTGTTATTGTTTCTATTATTATTATTATTATTATTATTATTATTATTATTTATTTCTAATAGATTTGAGGGGACTTTTGAATAGGTTAGATATCCTTAACCTATGTTTTGCTAATAGTAGGTGAATACTTAGTTTTTTTACATGGATCTCTGTCTAAGAGTTTACATGTAATATGACATTCCTTCTTATAGCTTTCATTAGTATTAAGGAAATTGTGGTCAGTGGTCTGGGTCTGTTAATTGGCTATATTTGAATCGCCTTCAAGGTAAAAATATTTGTACATTTAAAATAAATATACACAAGTACCATGGGACAGAAGTCACAGGTGACCTAGGAAACCAAGCACATTTATCATTTGTTAACACCACAGGAAAAAAATTGCCCAACAGTGATTTAGAATTAATTATAAGCCTTTTCATTTAAAGGGAGCCAGAGAGAAAGTGCAACTGAAGAGCCATGCTTCTGTTTTATGCTCCCTTCAGGACTGACTGGCTTCCTCTTGTAAATTATTATTCAGATTTGTCTTCCTATGGTATAATTTTGTTCTCTGCATCTGTATGGCTTTTTCTTGGCTAGTACTTAAGTTAAAGAAGAAATGGGAATTGATAAGAGAATATGATTTGGTAAATATAGGAACCTCCATTGTGACAATGTGAATTATACATAATCTTAAAATAGAACTTTAACCTCCCTCTAATTTTTATTAAATGATCTTAGAAAATATATTAGCACAGATCTGCATGTGTTAGAATTCTGCCAACATGTCATAAAAGACCTTTCTTGTACAAGTGAACCAACCTTTTTTGTACAAGTGAATCAACTAATTTCCTTGAATGATTCCAAAGAGTATATAGAGACACTCTGGAACCCCTTTGCTTTGGACCAGGAAGCCTGGAGTGTCTCTGAGCCTATTCAAAGATATCACTGAGGTTAGTATTCTGATGAAATTCATATAAACTGTGGGCATGTGAGAAATATTCAACTACAACAGAATGTGTTGTTGACACACCATGTCAAGCTTTCTTTTCTTTCTGTATTGGCATATACTTCTATCAAGTTTGTGATATTTTCCCTGTGAAACATTAAGGCCTTCTGTTGTCCAGTTCTCCCAAGTAGCATCATAGTTTCACCAACAAATTCAATATGCTTTGTAAACTAATCAAGGCCATGGACCAGAACAAAAGATACTTTGAAAGTTCATTAAATCCAGCCATAGATAGGCAGTTATTTAATTATTTTGTGAGGATTTACAATACAATTGAGGTTATTTTATCTCAGGTTCATTGTTTGAAGAATTTTAAATAAATAATACAAATATTAAAATTTTTTCATTATTATTAAAACATTATCAAAATAGAGCAATGATTTTGATCACTCAAATTCCCTACAAGAAACATTTTTAAAATTGCTGCCATAAACGTTTGATACTAATCTCTAGTGTTATTGATGTACGACTGTAAATGTCTTCTTATGATGAAAAGGAATCCACCACCATCACCACTTTAACACGTTTTCATTGTGAACACTCAGCCACCTTGTTTCTCTCTCAGTATTTAGAATTGGTCATCTCTCCTTCCTGTTTATCTCACGCTTTTCCCAATGGAGTTATTTCAAATGTTTAAATAACTGTTTATTATTTCTATTATGATGAATGAATGTATTATCCTCTGCAGAACCATAGTGATCTGTGATCATGGGTCTTGTCACTTGCATAGTTTTTATCATGCCTATAAAAATTAATTCTGCCATTTCTATTACATAGCTTTCAGAATTTTTGCACTGTACCTCCAGAAATTCACAATTACATATTCAATTTTCTTCTGGGAGATTGCCATTCAAATTTGAAATATTTGCTCATCATGATTTGTTGAAAACATAAAATTTTATTCAAAGGTCGTTGACAGTGGTTTTTAGTTTCGTTTATGCTCATTGGAGGTTATTGTTATTTTTATGTTTTTTTAATATTTTATTTATTCATTGTCAAGCAGAGAGATACAGAGAGAGAGAGAGAGAGAGAGAGAGAGAGAGAGGCAGACAGAGAATGAGCATGTCAGGGCCTCCAGCCCTCTTGTGCATCTGGCTTTACATGGGCACTGGGGAATCGAACTCAGGTCCTTCTGCATTGCAGGCAAACGCCTTAATGGCTAAGCCATCTCTTCAGCCCTATTGTTATTTTTATTTGAATCAATTCTTCTGCATTTGAAGACCTGCAGACACAGCTTGGAGTGATGATGGTCTACAGAGTATCTGTTATCTTACAAATTAAGACTTCCTTCCTTCTTGTTTTGTCTACTTCCTTGATCGAATTCCTCTTTAATAACTGTCTCTTGAGAAAACACACAGCACCAGCAAATGAAAATAAACTGAGCAAAAAGCGTATTTCATGTACAAAATCTTATCTTATAACTTCACATTCAATGATATTTGGCTGCATTTCTCAGTTTATAGTACTAAAGTTTAAAAAGGCCTGGCTCCCTGGATTGATGCAGCCAATGGAGTTAGGGAAGATGCTACTGTGTCTGCCTCTCATAGTGTCCCTACTTTCTCCAAGCATGGAAGATCATTCATTCATCCCAGGGAGCATGAAATTATACAAATATGTGTATTGGTTGGTGTTTCATTTTTGTGTTTATGAATACCGAGTAGACTTTTTTTTATCAATTTGGACTTCAATGGCATACAGTTTTGAAATATTTGCAAATGAAGATATTTTGAAAACAACTATTTTTTAACTTTTTAAAAAATATTGTATTTATTCGCAGGCTGAAATTTTAAAAAGCCAAGAGAAACAGAGAGAAAAATAGAGAGAGAGAATGAGTATGCCAGGGCCTCTAGCCACTGTAAACAAACTCCAGATGAATGCACAACTTTGTGCATCTGGCTTACATGGGTACTGGGGAATTGAACCCAGGTTCTTAGGCTTTGTAAGTTAAACTGTGGAGTCTCTCTCCAGCCCCAAAGCCACCATTTGTATTCAAAAGGCACTGGTAAAATTTTAGTTTCTATTATATCCAATAAAATCATTTATATTTTTATTTGACCCCATTCCTCCTGGTTTGAAACACTGCATTGTGTGATGTCAATGGTCACTGACTGCATTATATAGTATCACTCTCCCTACTCTTCTGGGCATATCACACACACACACACACACACACACACACACAAACACACACACACACACACACTTGTACATCACTCCCTACTCCCATTAGTCTCCTGAAAAATTTCACTGATAATTTCATGCTATTTATACCAATATGACTTTATATATCTGCATAAAATCTAGGAACCACGAATCAGAACACATCTCATATTTTTCTATCTGACTTAAATCACTTAATTAATATGATAATCTCTAATTGCATCAGTTTTTCTGCAAACACAATTTCACATTTCTTTATGGCTAAATGAAATCTTATTGTGTATATATACTGCATTTTCTTGATAGGTTTCTCTGTTGACAGAGACCTGGGCTGATCCTAAACTTGGCTATTGTGAATACTGCTGCACTCAACACTGATGCTCAGGTACTTGTGACATGGTTTTCAGTAGAGCCTTCACAGCTGGCTCTACCTAAGCATTTTTGTTTAATGTAGCAGCAGTGGGATAACCCATGTGGTGTTTTGATGTCTGCAATCTTCAGAGCTCAAGCACTATAACTTTGAGTATGTAATATATGATATGATTTTCAATCTTCACATTCCACCATGTTTTATTGCTGTAGTACATTTCAAATATTAAAACAACATTTAATCAGGTTTTAGAAATCTCCGAAGCTATCTTCCTGTATTTCTTAAATTAACTTGTTTCCAAAAAGATTTTAACTGCTGATAGTGCACAGAAACTACTGACAACAATTATGTCAGCAAAGATAAGGTGCTATAAAACATTCATTAAATATATAATATAATTTTAACCGAAACCTTATTTGATATTTTATTAAATAATAAGTAATCACAGTTACACCGAATTCCCAAAAGAAAAGTATTTCAGCATTTCTAGTCAATATTGTTGTACCCCAGACCATGGAAGTCAAATCTCTGCTATGTGGAAGTTTTATCTTTGCTACAAGCTCATACAAATGGAATCTTAGAGTGTATAATTTTTTGTGACAAGTTTGTCTTTTACCATAGTGCTTTTTGAGATTTATTCATGCCACTTCATGTAACAAGGGTTTCTATTCATTGCTGGGTGCTATTCCTTGGTTCAAATACCACCATTTATTCATTTAGTAACTTCTTTGTGGGATATCTGGATTGTTCTCAATTTATGGACATCATAAGTAAGAGCTGTTATTACTTTTGTTCATATACATATACACAATTTTTATTACTGGTTCTTACTTTCTTATGTTGCTAGCTAGAATAAAAATATGTTCAACAAGAAAGTTTGTGTTCAGTTTTGCAAGAAACAATGAATTTCAAAGTGACTATACAATTTTGTTTTCCCAATACAAATGCACTGCCTTCTATTCACTCTGCTTTTCCCCAACATGTGCTATTGTTTGTCTTGCCTTCTCCTTGATATAAGGAGTGCTTTAGTAACTATGGATATGTTTTTAAAATGCATCTCAAATATCTTAGAATTTTAAATGCTCAATAATTAGTGTTATAAAATATATTTAATTACACTGGAATTCTATAGCACTTAAGAGTAGTGAGTATATGATGAGATTCATGCTTTCTAAATATCACCCTTAGATAAATGGATATCAAGCATAAATTCATTAAATTAGTACACAGTGAAGACTCAGGTGATGCATTCTGTCAAGCACAGGTAAGTCTAGGAGGTTATAAAAAAACAAGGCCAGGAAGGATAAAAGCTCTGTTCTAATTTCCAGGCAGCACATGAAGAGATTTAAAGATCTATTTAGACTCAAAGATAGCTGACTAATATTGTTGGTGAATCCTAACTTTCAATAACTTCATTTTGAAGGACTAAGAAGCTTATTGCTGAAGAAGGTAAGGAATTTCCTGCTGCTTCCGAGATAAAAATGAAATATCAGATTGTTCAATTTCTGTTACCCTAAGGTCAGACAAATGGAATGCTTCTCTTAGGAAGTGTGCTGATGCAGATAAGAGCAATACTTCAATGGAGAACACATCTCCCCCCTTTGCAACCCTCTTGGGAAGACCAGACACCTCCGTTTCATAGGCCTGGACCATACTATGCTCCATCAAAAATGATAACAAGAAAATAATGTGCAAGGAAGGGAAAGAGAGTGAAGCCAGGTTAGGCTAAAGAAGGAAAAAAATGAGAGTGAGATGAAAGATACAGCTCACACTTTCTTTGTGTTTTCCACATGACAATTTGACAATTGCTTTACACATATTAGCATATACATCAAATACTTGCCATATATTTCCTTATTTCGTCCTTGAAGCTGTCCAGGACTTAGATATCTCACTGAGATCCTTGTCTCACATATGAAAGTAAGCAAGGAATAAAGAGAGTAGGATATTTGTTTTAGGCAACCCAGATTGTTAGTGGCAGGGCCAGTTTTCATTGTATTTTCATTAGCACAGAGCACATTGGAAGTAATATATTACTAACCATTCACCTGAAAAAAATCACTCATCCAATGTCATTGTCAATGCTTTGCATATGAATATATGTTATCTCAGATATCTCTCCCACTCAATTCCACCTTAAATAGCTGTTTGATCTTTACATATACATAAAGGAGAATGAAGAATTGAACTTATGCTGAATATCTAGATTTTCAAAGAGATGATAATTTACTTTTACTTTCCTAGGTACAAAAATCACTTGAGGCCTTTTTGTCACCTAGGACGGGAGTCATGGATTCTGAAAATATATTATTTTTTGTGTTCCAGAATTTATATGTGTAATAAGATTCTATACATTTTTGTTGATTTCCTTTCTGAAGATCTTTGTTTTTGGATATTTGTTAAAAATCTGGCTATTATAAAATGCTGCTGACTATGTTTCTCTAAGACAGATTTAGGTGCTCCAAGACTGACTTGGTAGAGTCTTGTTAGCATAGATCATTTGAAATATAGCTGCCTCTGGGCTCTCTCTCTCTCTTTCTCTCTCTCTCTCCTTTCTCTCTCTCTCTCTCTCTCTCTCTCTCTCTCTCTCTCTCTCTCTCTCTCTGTCTCTCTCTCTCCTGGAAAGCTTTTGATATTAGTTATACATATTACTAAATAAAATTTTTTATGTATTTAAAATCTTCAATGTAACACACCTATGTATAAATTCTACAATAAAATTCTGTATTCATGGATGATTAAACAAATGAATAAATGAAATAAAGATAATTTAAGATGACCTAAAATATTATCAGATGGCTATATTCAGTATGCAAAAATCCTATATGTAAAATATGACAGCAGTATATAGAATAAATCTTTGTTAAATTGGTGATCATAGAACATCAATTTAATCCATGCACATATCAGGATATAAAAACCAAACAACGAATTTCAACACATCCTTAAGCCAAAGTACAGAGTACCTTAAGATCTCAACAATAAAGGAGACTTAAAACTCACCCACCATGTCTCAGGGAACTAAGTAGAGCAGGGGGCGGAAAGAACATAAGAGCCATGGTGTGGAGAATATTCAGAGACATGACCCCCCTCAGCAAAGACACAAAAAGGGGGAGGGGGACCTGGCTGACTCCTGTGCTACCCATAACACCCCACCCCACAGGTTGATCCAGCATGCCCACTGAGGAGGATACCCAGTGAGTTGGGGACAGGGAGGATGGAAATTGGATACCAATACAATATTTGCCCATACAATGTATATAATTTTGAATGATAAAGATATAAAAATGCAAAAAAAAAAAAACAAGGAGCAGTTGTCAATGATGCCTCTGTGTTGGTCTTATCAGAAAAGCTATGACCATAGACTGATACAATTTCCTCTGGCTAGTTATGTATGCACTTATGAGAGAGGAGGAACTCCTCTGTGTTCTGCATAGTAGTTAGAACACAGGACACTTGTTAAGAGTCTTATTTTACAAGCTAGTGGTTCTCAAGATCATTGTCTTATGACATGCAAAAAATGGCAAATGCAGACACATAAAAAGGCAAGTTAAGAAAAATTTATATTAAGAAATTACAGGCTTCCGGTTCGGGGTATCCCTGGGGAACAAAGGTTAGGGTTTTCAGTGGTGATCCAGGCCGTGCCCTCCTGCCACTCACCACCCTTGAACAGGCACCCACCCACCCACCCACCCCCTGCACCCTCCCCACCGCCACCCCATCCCCAGCAGTGGAAGCCCAGCAGCTGCTTTCCCACGTCCAGGGAACGTCCAGGGCTTCCCTCTGGCCCAGGTCCAGAGGTTGCATTTCCGGCCTGGGTCAGGAGGTTCCCTTTCCCACCCAGGGTCCTGAGGCTGCCTTTCCTGCCCTGAGGTCCTGAGGGTGACTTTCCCACCCCAGGGATCTGAGGATCCCTTTCCTGCCTCGGGGACCTCAGGGACCTGCACAAGCTGCCAGGGGAAACTGATCAACTACAGCTGGAGTAAACAGAGACCACTGACATGAAACACAATCTGTGGCCATGAGTAGGCTGACCACACCTTATACTGGGAGAGAACAGCGAACCAAGAAAGGAGCACTTGTGCAATGGAGGAACCTGGGCCTGGGGGAGAGAATCAACAGCTTTTAAATTCAGCCAAATTTTCCACTTTGTGAGGGGGAGCTCTTGTCTGGAACTGGGGATTCAGGGCGATAGGCACTGGATCCCATACTCAGGCTCCCAAGACAAGATGCTCTATTGGAGCGATTGACAGGGAGGCTACTAAAAATAGAATCTAGGTAACCCAGAATTGTGTATAATTGTTAACTTAGACTGATCTCACTCTCTGATGGAGAATGTGTTTGTATTTTTCAGGATGCAGTGAGAGAGCTGGGGCCCATCTAACCCTTCCAACCGACCGTAGGTCTACAGCTGAGATCCTGGCAAGAGATGAATCACCACAGTCATATCGTGGAGGATCCATATGGAACCTCTCACAGAGACTGACGGGATGAATAAGGGACCCACAGCCACAGCCATTCAGTCAACACAGGATAAGCCAGTGAGACAGAAACCAACGATTCTCGACACAAAAAACCCTAAGCTCACAACATTAAAGCAGCCTTAATACTCATCCACCACGACTCAGGGAACTGAGCGGAAGAGGGGGCGGAAAGATTGTGAGAGCCATGGTAGGGGAGAATATCAAGAGGCATGGCACCCCTCAGTAAAACATACTAGGGCCAGGAGAAACTGGCTGAATACTAGGCTATCCATGGTCCCCTATCACAAGGACTGATCCAGATGACCCATGGAGGAGGATGTCCAGCTGATTGGGGATGGGGGGCATTGGGGAATTGGGGATAACAACTCATTTTTTGCCCACTAAATAATGTAACTCATAAAAAAGAAAAAAAAAGAAATTACAGAAAAAAGCTCTCAAATTGTTAGGCGTCCTGGGTAACTGTATGGTGACTTGAGTTTTTTTTTTTTAATATAACTTTTAAGATATAAATTTAGGGATAAGCAAGACACCTTCAACCACAAACAATCGCTTAACCCAGGATGAACCAGTGAAACAGACACCAGCGGTTTTAAACACAACCTCAAGCAGAAGTACAGAGGCTTGTAAGTCCTCAACAACAAAGCAGCCTTAAGACTCACCCACCATGACTCAGGGAACTGAGCGGAAGAGGAGGCGGAAAGATTGGAAGAGACATGGTGGGGGAGAATATCCAGAGACATTGCCCACCTCAGTAATAATTTGCAAAGTGGGGTGGAACTGGGTTGGCTCTTAGGCTATTCACAACCCCCTACCCTATGGACTGATCCAAACTACCCACAGAGGAGGATATCCAACTGACTGAGGAAAGGGAAGAGGGAAACAGGGAAAGTGGAGGCGTCATCACATTATTCCCTTATTAAGTGTATGTAATAATGGATAATTTAAAAAATAATAAATAATAGATAAACTCTTCCCCCAAAAAAAGATATAAATTTAGGCATCCTGTTACCATGATCTTCATTGGCTAAGTTTATTTTATCATTTTATCTTTATTATCCTTAATTAGATACATTGTATGAGGAAATCTTATGATGTACTACCATTTCCCTCCTACCTGTCTGCAACCCACTGGGGGCCCTCCTCAGTGGGTGTACTGGATCATGGGGTAGGGGGTCATGAATAGCTCAGAAGATAGCCAGGATTCCTCTATTTGTGTGTTGTTGCTGAGGGGGTTAATGTCTCTGGATATTCTCCCCAACATGACTCTTAAAGTCTTTCTGCCCCCTCTTCTGCTTAGTTCCCTGAGTCACAGTGGGTAAGTTTTAAGTCAGCTTTATTGTTGAGATCTTATTTGTCTCTGTCCTTCTGCTTTGTTTGTATGGGCTCTCATTTGTGTTAGTCTTGTGGACCTATCCTGAGTTAATTGACTTGCTGTGGTGATAGGTCTCCTGTTTATTACACCACTCTCTGTAATGTTTCATTTGTAGCCTACATGATAGGTCGGGGTAGTTCATCTCTGGCCAGGATGTCCACCATCATCCTGTGTCTTGTTGATGGATTTGGATTGACCACGGCTCTCTCCCTGCCTTCTGAAAAATACAAACAGAATCTCCATCAGTGAGTGAGATCAATATAGGTTAAATGAGACACCCACTGCTAATTTGGTAAGATTCTATAGGGAGTAGCCTCTCTGTAGTTCTTTTGCAGTGGGAATTTCCCCTTAGAGCCCATGTATTTGGTCCCTATAAGATTATACCCTACATCCCCATTCCAGTTAAAGGCTCTTTGTCAGAGTAGATCTTTTGGCCAATTTGAAAGCCATTGAATACCACCCTAGGATTTGGTGCCACTATTGCACAAATGATCACTTCTTGACTAACTGATCTCTCCCATAGAGCAGTATGTTCAGCATTCTCATGACCCCCATCTGAATTGTATATCAGAGGTCTCTGCTTACTTCAGATGTCATTGACCAATTTACCCTGGCAGCTCATGTAATGCCTCTGGCACTGCACATGCTACCATCTGGGACCTGGTTACCATTCTGCAACTAGCAGGTTTGTTCAGTGTTGTGTTATGAATTTCTGTGGTTTCTTCAGTAAAAGAATCTTGCCTTTGGCAAGTATTCAGAGCTTTCACAGAAGCCTGTCTTGTTTTGGGGACCTCATGGGTCTCTGTGATCAATAGCTCAGTGTGGGAAAGAACCAATAAGTGGGACAAGGACTTGCAGGTAGGAATGATTTTTCATGGGTTAAGGCTTCCTCCCATTCTATTCATGACCCCACTTACCAGGTGATGTTTAAATGTATATGGAGGACCTTGGATGGTTGATGTAACAGGGACAGAGTGCAGTCTTAGAAAATATCCTCCAGCAAGAAATCAAAGCCTTTGAAAAATTCCTAGGAGGAAGAACCAGAAGCTGTTCCAGATTGTATCTCAAGTCAGTATTAGGTTGGTACTGGGTTGTGATCCAGTCCCCAGAAGAAGTTGACATCTATGTTATTTTAGGTTTGTGTCCCTAACTTACTCTCTACAAAAGTGATAAATAAATAAATAAATAAATAAATAAATAAATAAATAAATAAATCTACATAGTTTCTCATTCCATCCGTTTTCACCATTGAAATACCCATCTTGTAGTGGCTGGAATACCAATGGTCTGCTAGTACCAGAAGGATTCTAATTATTTATAATTTCATAGTTTGGTTATCTCTGTAGTCTATGAATCAGCAAATTGGATGGGCTTAATTGAGTGGCCCTTACCTTTTTCTCGTTTCATTCCTGTATATTAGGTCATTTGGAGGCAGGATGGTAAAGGATGTTCTCATAAATCTGGAAATGGATTCTCACCCATGTGGCAAAGGTAAGAGAATTGCATGCTTCCTGTCTTTACCAAGCTAGCTTGTTTTCCTAGCAGAGTCAAAGCTTCAGAAGATTAAGAGAAGGAATTTGGAGTCTCTGGTGGTAGATTCATTATAACAATGGTCCCAGCAATCTATGCAAGCACACCTACACACATTCAATGTTAATTTGCAAGTCCTTCCATCAAGAAGCAGTCGTCCCTACTCTTTTAGTCCTTTAGATTGGCTTCTTGATTTATATTGGAAAACAGAATGAGTAACTGTGACCTTGTGCTAATGCCAGCCCCAAGGATTAGGAGGCCTGTCACATTTCTCTAGTCCTCCTGAAAGCCTGTGAGAGCCTGTCTGCTGGGTGATGAACATACCCTGCCAAAATCAGCCGCACGTAGCCCAGATCAGCAGAATCACTAAATTAATCCATACATTCTAGGCAATAAAAAATGCTAATTGTTGTAAGCCATTGAGTTGTGGGGTGGGATGCCATAGTTTAGAGAGATTTAACTGAGAATCCTCTTTCAGCTTCAGTTATAACAGGCAAAATGTCACTTCCACCTGTTTAATTAATCCAAACAAATAAAACAGCTAACCGAAATATAAAATACAGTGCAGTTAACACTATGTGGAAGGCACTTCAAAGGCACATGGCCACGTGTGTGGGTACAGGGAAACATGGAAAATGGAAAAGAGTTTGTAATAATTTAAAAGAACCAGTAGTATCCATCCTTATTTCCGTTCTGCCCTCTCTCCTTCTCTTCCTCTTCCTCCCTCCCTCCCTCCCTCCCTCCCTCCCTCCCTCCCTTCCTTCCTTCCTTCCTTCCTTCCTTCCTTCCTTCCTTCCTTCCTTCCTTCCTTCCTTCCTTCCTTCCTTCCTTCCTTCCTTCCTTCCTTCCTTCCTTTTGCCTTTATTCTTTGTCTCTTTATCTCCTGATCAGTCTCCTTTTTTAAACTCACACTCCAAAGTCACAGTGACTTCTGTTCACATGTTATAAAATTTCTTGTGAATTTCCTGTGCATGCAGTATTTCAATACAATGTTTAATGTGTTAAATTGAATTAATCATACTCATCGAAAGACAGCTAGCTGGTTATTGAGGCCTTTATTCTTTGTCGGAACACTAATCCTCATTTTGTGCACATAGTTCTGTGTTTTTGGAGGTTATCTTATTCAGGGAAATAAAATATAAGTAATTGTGGTATTGTCAAAGAACCATGGTGATGTTAGTGGCAAACTTCCAATTGTGCTATTTTCCATGAAGTTTCATCTCTGCCTATGACTTACTCTCTCTACTAGACACATGTAATGAGATTGGGATTTGGAACAATATTTCATTTGGTATTCCTAGCGATGCCCTTAGAATTAAATATGGGTCACCTCCTTTCTGGGCACTAGTGTTAATTATAATTTTTTGGTATCAAGAGAAATTTATTGGGTAATAGAATAATTTAGCATTTTTATAAGCATGATTATGAAATTATGCATTGGAATAGTTCACACAGAGTCACACACACTCTTCATGTTTTATTTCAATATTCACTTTTATATTTGTTCAACACAGCTTTAGCAAAGAGCAGAAAATCCTAAACTTAAAGTAACATGTTGTTATATTTCATGCCAGGACATAAATCTTTCAGGGCCTATCTGAGTTATAGAGTGTGTGTGGTGGTTGTGTGTAAGGTGGGGGCAGAGAGGTTCAAGCTTTCTATGGGAGGATAGAAACTATTGGGCCCTTAGATTTTATCTAGAAACAATGCTATTGTAAGCAATACAAGTGCTAGATACTGCAGAAAAAAAATAGTAAATTATACCATTTGAGGCCTCATTATGTATATGACATTTGTTGTGCATTATTGTATGTTTGAGGCAAAATTTATTAACCCAGTGAATGAAGACACAAAGTGTAGATAGGAGGCTGAGGTTGCTTGCTCATGATTGTGATGTTGGGAAAGCAACCTCCAGAATTCAAACCTAGAAGAATTATCTGTAAGCTGGATCCTTTCACTGTTTCCTGCATTGTTTGTAAACAGATTTAGGGTCAGTTTGGGCAATAGTGAGTGCAGAAACAGCACTCAAGTGGAGATGACTGCATATGCCAATTTTCTACCTAGGAAGAAAAAAGTGCCCATATATATGTCATACACTCAACCTCACTTATATGCGGTTATAAAAAATGAAAATCATGTTCACTAACAAAGATGAGGTAATAAAATAGGTATGTTTTGCTCCTGTGAAATGGATAGAGACAGATTAACATGTAGTAAGGGGAGGAAAAAAAGGAGTCAGGAAGAAAGATCAGAAAGACAGTTGATAACCTTTCTCTATGATATATTATGTCCTTTGGATACAGGTATCTTTTGCTTCTTTCAAACACTTGGCATGTGCACAATAGTCATCAAACATAAAGATTTGAAAATATAGATAAATAACACCACGCATTGAAGACATTGAAGAGATTGAAATTAAAGAATTTAGGTGAAATATAATCCTCAAATTTCTAGATGTCTCAGGAAGAGTGTGAAGATTTCACGTACTGTATCTACTGTAGATCAAATAATGTCAATATCAATATCTCTGAAGAGCTGGTTGATGTGGGGTCACAAAGTAAAACATGGGCTATTGGCCTGTGGCTCATTGGTAGGGGTGGAAGAGCCACAGGTCTCTCCCTGCCTTCTGAAAAATACAAACAGAATCTCCATCGAAGAGTGAGATTACTATAGGTTAACTGAGATACACATTTCTGAATTAGCTAGAGTCTACTGTTAGTAGCCTCTGTGTAAATCACTTGTATAGTGCATTTCTCTTTGGGGTCCCAAGATTTTGGTTCCTGGTGCATTTCGCCCTGAGTCCCCAGTTCAAGTTAAGGGCACCCAGTCACTGAGTGGATTGCTTGGCCTAACTAAAAACTGTTGATTGCCTCCCCCAGGCTTTGGTGCCTCCATTGCACAAGTGTCCGTTTCTTGGCTCCCTGTTCTTTCCCAGTAGGTAGTGTGCTCAGCCTACTCATGGCGACAGACTGTTTCATGTCAATGGTCTGTTTACTCCAGTTGTCATTGACCTGCTTCCCCTGGCAACTTATGCAGTGCCTTCCAGCACTGTACTAATTACCATCCAGGGGATGCTTGCCCTTCTGGACCTCGAAGAGTCTCTCGATGCTGATAGATGAATTTCTGTTGTTTCTTCAGTAACAGATCTTACCTCAGGCCTGGAGTGGGTATTCAAGAGCTTTGACAGAATCCTGTCTTGTTTTGGAGACCTCATGGTTTACTTTGGTCAACCGCTCAGTGAGGGAAAGAGCCAGTGACTGGACCCAGGTGTTGCCAGACTAATTGATTTTTCACAGCTTAGACTCTCTCCCCTTCTATTCATGGCCCCTCTTGCCAGACGATGCCCGCTATTTGTTCAATAGGTTACAGTATGCAGGTGATAATTTTATGCTTTTGAACCACTTTTCGTTTAGCATCATGTTTAAGTCATATCCTCCCCCACCCCTTGCCCCTCTTTCACAAACTATCACTTTTCCTGACTGGACAGTGTAGTTTTTTTAGTCAACCTGGTTAGAAAACACATATGAGGGAGAATATGTGGCATTTGACTCTCTCTTCTTTATGAGAGTTCGCTTAGTCAGATTTGCTCCAAGTCAGACCATTTTTGTCTAAATTTTGATATGTCATTTTTTTCCTTTCAGCTGAGTAAAATTCCATCGTATAAATATACTATCCATTCTTCCATGGATGGGCATTTGGGTTGATTCCAATTCTTGGCTATTATGAATTGAGCTGCTATAAACATAGTTACACAAATGTCTCTGTGCTGAGATATGACAACTTGTGGGAAGATGCCTAGTAGAGGGATGGCTGGGGCCATTAGTAGTTCTATGTCCATTCTGTTCAGGAGTCTCCACAGTGTTTTCCAAAGTGGTTAAACTAGCTTGTAGCCAAGAGAACTACAACCATGGCCAGTCAACACAGGATAAGCCAGACAGACACCAACAATTTTCAACACAACCTAAAGCAGAAGTACAGAGACCCCCTAAGACCTCAACAATAAAGCAGCCTTAATACTCACCCACCATGACTCAGGGAACTGAGCAGAAGAAGCGGTGAAAAGATTATAAGAGCCATGGTGGGGGAGAACTCCCAGAGACATTAATCCCCTCAGTAGCAACATACAAAGGGGGGTGGAAACTGGTTGTCTCCTAGGCTATCCATAATCCCCTACCCCATGGACTTACCCAGACTGCCCACCGAGGAGGATATCCAGCTGGCCAGGGACAGGGAAGAAGAAAATTTTGGAAATGGGGATATCAACTCATTTTTTGCTCATTCAATGTATCAAATTATGGATAATAAAGAAAAATAAATAAATAAAAAATAAAGTAGAACTTGGGATTTTAGGTCTACTGATTTCTGAATCACAAAGTGATAAATCCAAAATTTTTGTATATACAATATATATATATATATATGAAGCTCAGATTAGTGGACAGGGAGTTTGGAGAAAAAACATTGTTTTTTTTGGGGGGATAGAAAAGAAACTTCTCAGAGGAGGCAAGCCTTTAGTTAGACAAAGCTGAGGGACCCTGCTAAGGGGGCATGGAGAATGTAGGGTTTTGCTGAGTCTGGCAGGCTTCTGAGACTGTTTCCTTCTGATAAGGAAGTTGAGGCAAGTTCTTACATTTTGTTAAAGTATATGCACATATTTTTTCATATATCTTTTCACATCAGAGCATCTTGGAGAGTGGTAAGACACTTCTCTATGGCTACACTTTCTAGACTAGTACACCTTGATTGACTCTGAATTCCAATTTTGTAAGGTTTCCATAGAGGAATTCACATTTCATGTGCAGTGTTTTTCCATTACTGTCTTTATTTAGGGGGCATGGGCTTATAATTAAACATTTTGGACTTTGGCATTAAGGTGCTACTTTAACAAAGATCTTGATCTACAAATGACCTAGTCACTCCATTTCACATGTAATTCTATATAACAAATGATGTCTAATGCTAGATAAGATCCACTTAGTGAGCAGAGGGCTTTATTGCATTGCATCTTTTTTCCATACATTAACTTTGATTCTCCAAATAGAGCTTCAATATAATTGGACCTATCATGCAATGCTTATTTATCTTCTTGTTACTGAGTAGGTGAGTGGCTCAATCAAGGTTAACACCCCCTTCATAAAATTTGAGGATAGTGTGATGAAGAAACTGATTAAAGTATTAGTTGTGCACATACCTGTTGTCATTGCTAAATTAAGCACTAAGAGAATGAAAATGAGTAGCACATTCTTGCCTTTGAGTTAGAGAAAGACTTTTTGAAAATAGACTTGTTAAAAAAAAAAGACACACACAGACACAAAATGCTAATGAGAGATAATTAAAAATGTTTATCATCTTTGTAAAGTTTATAAATGCATAGGGAGGAAAGGCATAAATTGTGAAAAGTATGCCTGCCTATACACTAATGACTAAGTTGAAGAAATTTACCTGGAGAATGGCTAAAGACAAGTACAAAGATTGTTACAGAAGAGAAGATAGTGATGATGGAATTCATTGATGATTGACCTGGACTTAGATAACTCTTGTCTGACACTGTGTTCACCAATAAAGAAGTTTAATAGAGCCTTGATTTGATGGGTTAAATTGAGGGATCAATGAATAAGTGAGTGTAGTAGTTGGTTGTTGTCATTTCTGCCCAGATATTCTGAGTTGTCACATGAATTGACAGAAATATGAGTTTCATTGTTTTGTGTGTGCAGATTGTGTGTGGTGTGCATTGTGTATGACTGCTCGTATATGCTTTTATGCATGTGCACGTTTATGTGTGTGAAGGGTGGGTATGATTACAGGTGTATTCCTCAGTTGCTCTTCACCTTATTTGAGATAGTGTCTCTCACTGATTCTGGAGGTCATCCATTTAGCTAGACTAAATGTCTGCCCCAGAGGTCCACTTGTCTCTGCTTCCTTGGCACTGTGATTTACAGACACAGGGACCCATAATGGTTTTATGTGGGTGCTTAGAACCTGAACTCAGGTCCACATGCTTGTTCAGAAAGCCTCTTAATCATTGAGCCATCTCCCTTGTTCCTGGGGATGTATTCTTATGTACAAGTATCATTTCATTGCCTGACTTCTGGAGTGGTTGCTTTCCTCTTGGCATTAAGGCAAATTTCTCTTTAAAATGGCAATGAATCACTGGCCCTTTTTCTGATGATTGGAACATTATGGTATTAAGATCCAGACAGCCCTATATCTATAATCATTACATTAGAGTCTCTACATAATGTCTTTTCCAAACCACTCTGCATCTTTAAACATATTTTTCTTTTGTTTATGAAGAAGTCTTCAAATGATTTCCTCTCTGGTGTTGTCCTCAACAGGTTGCTACATCTAATTTGCTCCAAGGTCTTCTGAAATATCTGAGCATGGCCCTTGATAGTCATTCTGTGGACACATAAGAATGTGGAAGTAATAACTGGAACTTTATCATGAGCAGACCTACATCTGAGTCTTTTCTACAAAATGGTTATGACCAATGTAATCTAAGCATGTTTTGAGGGGTAATGGAGATATTTTATATAAAGCACACAGCTTTATGCTTGATGAAGACATGACATATAATTATAACTGATGAGGCCAACTATGACAAAATTTAGACAACTATCCTGTGTCATTGTTGTACTGCTTAAACATCAAGTTTATAGTTAGGCAGATGGTGGCTTTCTCTTCTAGGTTTTCTACAAAGTAAATGTTTCTTAAACTGTAGCTCCTATATCTTAAAGTTAGGAACATATATAACTATCTTTCTAAATGTATATATACATAACGTAATCTACTCATTATAAGTTTTTATGCTCCAGGTTTAAATATCACTAATCACTCTGCCTTATGAACCTCTCTTTTTACTATTGAGGCAGGGTCTCATATATTTCAGGATAGCCTTGAACTCACTATGTAAGAGACTGATAAGAAATTTCTGACACTCTCCTATATCCACCAGCTCTATTTAACATTTTAATTTTAGGTATTTGTTCTGCCTCCATTGGAATTCACTTCATATTGTTAAACCTGCCCTCTCTGCTTTCCCACAGGAAACTAAACATTATTTTTAAGAAGAATACTATACTTCAGCATCAGAACGCTCCTCAAATTAATCATCTAAGCACTATGCAAGGTATTTTTAAGTATACAAAGTTACTAGGGATACCTATAGTCCAGAATTTGTGAGGAAACCAGTCACATGCATCATCACTTTTGTCTCCAGGGGTAATGGTTTGTTTCTCAATTGCAACTGTTGTCTTCAGTTCCTCCTCATTCACTCACATCAAATTCTCTCACTATGTACTAAACCCGGTGTTGCAGTCAGCCACAGATCACTGGGATGAATCTTCAAACCAGACACAATTTGGGGAAGGAAAGTATTTATTGAAACTACAGATTGAGGGGAAGTTCCGTAACAGAGACAGAGGCTGTCCTTCTTGTCCGAGCAGAGAGAAAAATCCATCACCTCCATCCCACACACAATAGCAAACAGGCAGGAGGGCCAAAGAGAGTTTCTTCCCCTTTATATATCCTTAGGATGGGGTCTTGCAACCCTACCCCAGAATTAATGGCTTCCTGAGTCTCTGAAATTTCCTTCCTGCATTGCCCACACAGGAATGGAGGTTTACTTCTAGCTTATTTGAGTTTCTTTACATCCTGCCCCCTACTGAGAGACTGTCTTCCTGTAAACATCCTCAGAGACCCACCCAAGATAATTAAAAAGATCAAGTTGACAACAAAACCTAACCATCATACCCGGCATCCTATCTATAATGTAATATTGATGTCACCTTCACTTTACATCTTGAAAATGATCATGACATTTCTTCATTGAATATGTAAATGAGCCAAAAGACTGGTGTCTCAAAAGGAATTATATGATGGGGTGAGTGATTTGAGTCCTTCAAAATTACCATATCACAGTTACTCATATATCATGATATCCTGTAAATGCAAGTGCAGTAGAAGACATACAACTGGTGCCCAATATTTACTGTTTTTTTCTTAAATATAATGTATGTTAGTAGTTATTCCTGACAGTGAATCTGTATCATTGTGACTCTGTTTCTACTGTGATAACAGGACCTCAGCATTTTGCCGTTGGACGATTGGATAACAGTACCGTTTGATAATTCTTTTTCTTTTCAATTTAGCAAAATTTTATATTCCTTCTATAATATTTCTGTTCCTTTAATGAAAATATTTACATCTGATTTTGAAAATAAAATGCTGGAACCATTGTTTCTAGGAGAAGGAATGTCAGATTAAAGCATTAATTCTGACCACAGGTCGTTTTGGAGATTATTTGCTTTCTGTGTGGTTATCACACACTTTAATGATACCGAACTCCAGGAGAAGATGCTTAAATTGAACATTGTTCCTCTAGATTTAGTAAAGCCTGGTAATTTCCTGTTGCTTACTGGCATTTGCCAACATTGTTTTTAAAATCACTTAAAAGACCCAACGACATCAAATAATGCTGTTTAATGGCAAAAACGAATGCATGCAGATGAGAAGAAATCCTTTTGCCTGCATACATCGATGTACAATTTTCTGCTTGTTTGGCTCTTGTGCTATGGTAAATTATACTGTAAATTCTGAGTGAGGGCAGAACTAAGTTATGGATTCAGCTAGATAGTTTCAGCTCTTAAAAAGCAGATTCAAATGCTTAGAAAGGTTAGGAAGGTTCCCTTTAGGTAGCCATGGGATCTGAGGAAGCTATTTTTGGAAGATAATGTATAAATAATTTGTTGTCATTGCTTTCAAAGTTCTTGCATGAGATAACTCTTTAGAGATTCAGATTTTCCAGTGTGTAATTTAAAAACACTCAAATTCTTTGACAGGAAGTATAACTTTTCATCTTAGTTTGTCTAGTGACTAAAAAAGGAAACAGAGTTGATTTTTAACTTTTGTCATTCCCATATTTTACTTAATTGGGAAAATCAGTATGCCCACATTTCTTACCTCAGTATTTCTCTAAGCTTTAGAAATAACAGGATAAATAAAAGTGTTTTAAGAAGTCATAAAATCCCACGTTGAGCAAAGATAATATTACAACAGGAAAAATGTAAGTTCTCAAAGCAGGACATGGCATGATAAAATTCAGAATTTGATAAATGATTAATGAATTTTTGCCAAAAGGATCCTAAAAGCAGAGAAAATGAAGACTCACAGTTGATTATGGAACCTTTGAGAAATTGACATAACATTGATTATGTCCATATGATATTAGAAGACTGTCCTTGAGTGTTTTGGAGTGGTTGCATGGAGAGTATTTTTATATTATTTTTGCCAAGTAATTTTCAGTTTTATTTATTTAGTCTGGAATTACATTTCCAGGTTTTCTATTCCAGAATCTGTTCCATCTTTCTGGTCCTCACCATTTAAAATCCAGCCAGTCTTATAGCTCATTGGAATCTTTTATCGTATTGTGCACACCCTTCTTTGTGCCACAATGATATCTGAAAATAACTCCAGACTAAGAAGTCCATGAGCCCAATTTTACTAGAAATTTTCTACCTTATTATTAAAGCCTTTTAAATGTTTCTTCCCTGTCTATGACACACTTGTATATGGGTCCTAAATAGAAAAAAATCATACCGAATAGAACCTGAAATTTCTATTGTGATCTTGACTTTTTGACTACATGCACAGTTTCACCGAATGGAAAATGACTTTCTGAGAGTCAAGGCAACAATTGGAGTGATCAACTTCACGGGATCCCTGTAGGTAATACCAGGACATCAGTATGCACTCATAACAGCACTATAGAAGCCTTCTCTATCTCTCTGCCAAGCCAGGGGTCTCCAAAGGTATCCAGAAGCATTCTCTTACCTATCACAGTAAATCTACTCAAACTGAAGAAGAAACGATAATAGCAACATCCTTGATAAATCTGCCATTTACATTCAAAGGATCATATGGTCCAACTGTATCTTTTTAACTAGGAGAAAACAGACTTTTTTCTCTGTTGGTATAAACAAAATGACTGATTAAAGTAGGTGTAAAAATCCATAATTTATGATGCATGCCTAAGTGAAAGTGCTAAACTACTGTAACGGTAGATATTACCATTCTCTCTTATGGCTAAAGAAAAAAACATCCTATCTTAAATTAAAATGTTTTAAACTTTACAAATTCAACACAAATGGACCACAATACTAGATTTACAAATTTATAAGGTCCCTGGAAAGTTCACATCTCAACAATTCTTATGGATCAGCTTTATTGTTACAGTATGATTTTTTAATTAATATTCTATATTATTAAATTTATTTTAATTACTCCATTACAAAGCTTGAATGATATTATTTATCATGTTGAGAGATAAATTTTTTATTAGAATTAAGCTATATAACAGTGAGACTATGATAAAAACGCATTATTTACAAATTGTTAATTTAAAAACTTTAAAAAAAATATATGGGCCTAAAATATGTAACTCAAGAAAGTTAAAATAGTATACCACATTGAAGTGTGGATTTTACAGACTTTCCAAAAAGGAGCCAAACCAAGTTGTAATGAAGAGTACCTATAAAATGTGGATACATTCCAGACATGGTGATTTATACCTTAAATCCCATCACTTGGGAAGCTGAGGTAGGAGGACCACTGTGAGTATGAGGCTAGTCTGTTTTTCAGAGTGAGTCCCAGGTCAGAATGGGCTAGAGGGAGACCCTACCTCAAAAAAAAAAATAAAATAAAGAATTCCAAAAAATGTGTACAAGTGTATGTCATATACATTTTATATAATTCCTTGACCTTCTGGTTCCAACTTCTATACTAGTAACTTTATTAATGATGTTTCTTTTAATCATGTAGTACTTGATAGAGGTGAAGAGTGATATTACATTACTTTATGTTACACATAACAGCTGGATTGTGTTTGACCAATGAGGCATGTGGGATAGATATTCAGTTAATGCTCTTCTCCCTCTCATTCCTCAGGTTATCCATTCTGGAATGCATTTCTAGATTGTACGGATGCTTACCTGATATCAAGCACAAGTGGTTCATGACAGTGGCCAATTCAATAATATTCATTTTACTCTCTTACCATACCACAAATTAATGAGGAAATTAAAAATTTTCTCTTCATATTTTCCTGATGGTTGTACCCCACAAAATATCGATCCTAAATTATTTCAGAGGCCATGATTGCAAAAAGACTCATACTGAGATTTTCCTCTAGTAAGCACTAATCTTTGGCACAAAATCAAGGCATGGATTCAAAGTCTCTCTCTAAACAAAGCCCTTAGGAAATACAGTAAATGCAATATAGTTGTTTCCTTTCCAGCAAGGACCACGTGCCATTTCTGTATTTCTGAGTCCTTTCTAGAGCTGATGTCCAAAAACCCATGAAGTCTATATTTACCAAGGTGCACATTTACTCCTTGTAATTTGAATAATAGTATGATAGATTTGCTCATTTATTTAATAAATTTCTCTACTATGACAATGTGGTACTCAGGACTTAATTTGGTACCTCAGAAAAGTAAAAAAAAAATCATTATCAGACTTCATACTTGGTTGGAAATAATAGAAACTTAATTTGGCTGATAAAATATTGCTATCTATCATATAAAATAATAACAAGTGTGTCCTAAACCAGTGTGAGGAGTGCATTTATGATTCTGCTCTCTCAAGTAACTAGTGTAAGTGTGCTGGAATCTTGGAGGTTTGACTTTTATTTTATTTCTTGAGCATCTGGTGTTTTTACACCTCTAATTTTAGTATATTTATGTTTTCTATCATGTTCCTGAACAAAGTAGCTCTCTGAGTCTAATTTATAACTTGTAATCTTGGATCTAAATAATTAATTTATTCCTTTACAGAAGTAGCTGAATATATCTCAAGATCTTGGAGATATTCTTCCTAGGTTGGGTTTGGCTGGGCACAAGGCATTACAGATGAGGGAAGCCATATAGGTGTGTCACATCAGGAAAAGTATGACTGGGTCCATGTGATCAATACACCCATTCTAAGGCAGAACATGGTGATTGATTTACTTGATGCCTTGGAGTTTTGTGTGTATGAATGTATGTGTGTGTGATACATTGTGAAGTTACTAATATGCTTATATGAATAGGCCTATGGTATCTGAGTGTTACCATGCATCTCATCTTTCATATAGTCACTAGAGTAAATTCTCAAAAATATATTATAGGATGATCTGGAGAAACTATTATTACTTAGTAAACATCACAGACGTGCAAAGTTCTTCATCCTAGGGAACCAAGTATTTCCTTAGTTGAGAGGGCTTATGGGTCTGTAAACTGGGTCATTTGTCACTGGGATTATTAGTCTGGTAAGAGCTGACAAATACCTCCACCTCCAATTAATGCTGTGTTGTTTGTAGATTTTCCATAATCTCTGCGAGTTGACCTTTCTCGCTTTACTGACATTTGTGGATCCACATGTCAGTTCTGACCTTCTGGTTTCTGATGGTTAAATGATACTACCTTTTACTCTTTGAGGATTTTCTCCTTTCTATTGGGATCAGCTAGCCACGTTCTATGACAGCCTCCACTATTGTTTACCTGGTCTCCAGAGTCTCCACCGAATGCCTCATCTCAGGGTTGCTGTTGCTTTCACCTGAAGGTCTTCGTTAGCAGTGTGCTATCAGGACTGGATCCTGCAATTTATCCATCTGGTGTGTTTTCCAATTAGGAACAATTTGTATTTTCCTGTATGTTTACTCTCCCCAGATTGTTATTTCTACCCTTTACCATTTCTCAGAAAGATTCGGATATTTTAACTTTAAAGTCTGTCACCCTTGGCTTCTGCATTTTCTATCTTCCTACAAGCCACCCTGTTAGTAAGTTTGCTTCCCTTCTGGAGTTTTGATAAGATTTGAAATCTTGTACCTATAGAGATAATTTCAAATTAAAAGTACTGCTCCTCATTTAAATGTATATTTCATCCTCCTATCCCAAGGCCCTTCTTAATGGAAATCCAATGTATTTGTTGTCTCATGTCCAGGTATGTATACTAGCTTCAGCTTGCAGCTCTATCTTTGGGAGACGTGTGCCCCTGTTTGAATTGTTCTGTAATTTAGATCCTTTGTGCCTGCATTTTATGTAGGGATCTCATAAGCAAGTCTATGGCATTTGCTTGATGGCCCCACTCGAGGACTAACTGTGTGCACAGCAATGCTGGTCCTGTGCAGTAGACAGCATACAAAGAGACTTGACCCCAACCCTGAACTTCATCTTTACCTTGACTGTCTTGTGGAACACAAGGCTCTAATTGTGAATTTATTAGTCTGTGGTGAAGCCAAGAGTTCATCCAGATTGGGGCACAGATGAACTGAAGGAAACTATCCTCTGCACTATCTTTCATAAACAAGAAATGCAAGTTTACTTTTAAAAGAACAGAGTGTCATTTCTGCAGCTTAGATGTTTTGAAGAATGCATTCAGTGCATTTGAATCTAAGGTTTTATCATGCCAGGCCTAGAATATGATCTCTTATAAGTTTTTAGGTAAAAAATATCAGTTATAGGAACTGGAAAATGAGGCAATGTCTAAGACACAAACATCAAAGCAAGAAATTGTACTTATACCAAAACACTAACCAATGTCCATAGTGTGTGTAGATAGAATTCTAGGATACAGTAAAACTCAATGTCCAGCCAGTGAATTAAACAAGCTATAATTTTTACATAAAAAAGCTGTGGTTGAATAATATATGTCCTGTTGATGCAGGATTAAGATATGCCCAAAGACATCGCCTGGTAAGAGGGGCCACGAATAGAATGGGAAGAAGCCTAACACCATTAAAAATTTATCAGATATGCAACTACCTCTCCCAGTCATTGGTTCTTTCCCACACAGAACTGTTGATCAAAGAGACCTATGAGGTACCCAAATCAAGAAAGGCTTCTTTCAAAGCTATTGAATACCCACTCCAGGCCAAAGGTAAAATCCTATTACTGAAGAAACCACAGAAAGTCATTGCACAAACCTGAGAGATCCATAAGCTCCAAAATGGTAGCATGTGCAGGGCTGGTAGGTGCTACATGATTGCCAGGGGAAAATGATCAATAATATTTGGAGTATGCAGAGACCTCTGATATAAAAGTCAGACTGTTGTTATGAGAACGCTGAAGACGCTGCTTTATGGCAGATATCAGCAGGTCAAGAAGTGATCACTTGTGACATAGTGGCACCAAAACCTAGGGGTGTAATCAGTGGCTTTCAAATTGGACAGGAGATTCCCTGAGTAACAAAGAACCTTTAACTGGATTTGGGATCCAGGACAAAATCCTATTGGGAACAAAAACTTGGGAACCTTGGGGAAATTCCCACTACCATAGTACTACAGATAGGCTTAGAATCTTGCCAAATTAGCAATATGTGTCTCATTTAACCTATACTGATCTCACTCTCCAATGGAGATTCTGTTTGTATTTTTCAGAAGTCAGTGAGAGAGCTGTGGTCAATCCAACTCCACCAACAAGACTTGGGATGACAGCTGACATCCCAGCAAGAGATGAGCCACCCTGGGCCTATCATGTAGTCCCCAAATGAAACCCTTGAGAGTGTGGCTGATAAAAAAGAGCCCTGTCACCACAAGTCAGTTAACCCAGGATAGGTCAACAAGACAGACACCAATGAGATCCAACACAACACAAAGCAGAAGTACATCTTATGATGGGTGTACCATCATAAAATTTGCTCATAAAATGTATCTAATTAAGGATAATATAGATATCAACAATAAAAAAAAGAAGAGTAAAGATAAACTCTGGACCTCTTTGTCCCTCTTCCCAATGTGGGCAAATAAGTCTCCCTTCTCTTAAAAAAAGAGAGAGAGATGCTCAGAGAGAATGTCTCAATTTATCTATTGGACAATGGCCTGCACAGCTTTGTCTATCCTGGATGTATTTTTATGAGACAAGGTATATGAGCAGGAACCAGGTCAAGACCTGTTTTTTTTCTACTATTCTAGGACTAATGTGGACATGGAGTACTTCTGAAATGACCTTCACTTGAAAGTTGGGCACATGTCAAATAATGGGAAACCTAGTACCAAGAACTCTTCTAAAATTTTATTTGTTAGAAATTCTATTTATGGAAGCTGGACTGCGTTCCGGTAAGATTGCCTTTCGTGTGCAGAAGAGAAAAGCAAACTTTTGCTTAGTACCAGTTGTTATTTTATGATTTTCTTTAAACAAGGTCATGTCTATAAGGATGGATGAGTCATTTCTTCCTCTGAGGAAGTTCTTCTATATGTGACATGGAAGCACAGGAGTTTATCCTGTGAAAAGAGAAGATAGAGGAGTGAAAATATTGAGGTCAGTTTCCAGACTGCAAATTATCAGGTTTGTTTTAAGGAGAGGAAATCTGAGTCATGGAGGAAAAAGTAGATCAAATATTCAATTCACTAATAAGTTATTAAAATGAAAGGACAGGAAAAATTCTTAGAGGAGGCTATTTGAAGACAGACAAAGAGAAGAAAAATTTCATTGCACCAAATGAAACAAATGATTTCCAGCTGCTGAGAAGAAAACCAGTTTTCTAACCTTATGCTAGATGGGAACTTTATATCTTTAAGTAGATACTGAATGCTCAGTGAGAACATTCTCTCTCAGGTTCAGACATTGACAAAAAAAGTCCATGAATCATATTAGAAGTATGGCTCAGTTGCTTGAAGAAGAGCAATCTAATGCAATCTCATCAAATTAACATGCCTAGGATTAGTCCAAAGTCAACATTAAATGGTTTCTGTCTTTCTATTCTACAATCTCTTTGTGCTCATTTATAAGGCTAATTCCCATTTTATAATGACCCAGGTAATTTCAAGTTTATATCCCATTAGTTTCAAGACAGCAAAATGAATGTTTAATTCCTTGGTGGTCTAATAAACATTTATGAAAATAATCTCATTTACATAGATGGTCTTGACTTGAGTCACATGTGTCCTCCTCAACCAATGAGATACAATAAATGCCCTGATAAGCCATCCATGATCTGCCAGTGAGTTGAGAGTGGCAAAAGTTCTTGCTCTCCAAATCAAATTGATTTCTGAATGAGAATTGGCTTATTGGAAAGACAACACCCGAAAGATGCTCCTAGAAATGGGACTGATGGGAATGTTTGTCAAAGTAAACCAACTTCTCAACCCATGCTTTAGCTCTTTAGATTGATTGCCAAAAAGCTGGGCAGAAAGGAAGTGTTTAAGATTAAGTTTCCTCCTGCTCATACCTTTGCCAAATTTCATATACAGAGTCCCCCATGCTTACTCGTGCCTTATTAGTCCTCTTCTCTGACAAATATGCATCTGTTTATCAACACTCCATTAGTCATGATTTTTGGCCTCTGAGCTTTGGTGAGCTACAAGTGTGTTCCTCTAAGTTTAACTGGGATTTCATTTAAGTGCTTTCTTTGGTTTGTCCATTCTCCTCTTCCCACCGTGTGACTCATCACTTGAGGGACCACACTAGCGTCATAAATACTTGTTAACATTAATTAACATCATGTGTGTGCATTCAAGCAGTGAGAGAGACCTGTGGAGGTCATTACAATCTTGCTGTGTGTTGACACAAGCAAGGGGGAGCCCACATAATAAACAGGAGGACAGGCTGTGACATTTGAATTGCCTAGTTTATCATAGAACTAAGAGAGAAAGTGTTTGTGATGTGGATTTACTGAAGCAGGAATGAAGGTATGGCCATTGAAAAGGTCGAAGATAGTCTGCTATGTGTTTAATTCTAAGTGGCAGAACATCAAGTCTTGAAAACTTGGGTATCAGCCCAGGAGAACACTCACTGTCTGCCCTATGACAAATTCTTAAGGGGACAGTCATGTCAGCGCTGACATATAACATGAAATGGTTAATTTCTTCTTAAACTATTAGAGATTACAAGGGAAGCAATGATGAGTCTATAGGAAGAGGTCTGATTCCTGTGTTGTCCTCTGACTTAATATGGCAGATTCAATGTCTATTGTAAGGCAGAATTATTTATTTATTTATTTATTTATTTATTTATTTATTTATTTATTTATTTATTTATTTATTTATTATTTGGGAGAAAGAGAGTGAGAGAGAGGACATTGACATACCAGGGCCTCCTTCTGCTGTAAATTGAATACAGAAGTATGCACCACTTTGTGTGCTTGGTTTTATGTGGGTACTGGGAAGTTGAACTCAGGCCCTCGGACTTTATTTTTATTTTTATTTTTTGCAAGCAAGAACCTTTAATTCCTGGACCATCTCTCCAGCCCTAGAGTCATGTTTAGTATTTATTTATTTATTTATTTATTTATTTGTTGGTTTGTTTGTTTGTTTAGTTAGAGAAGTGGAGAAACAAAATTCATTTGTGTCAGTACCAAAGGATTTCCTCTGTGAGGAGAGACAAAGGGGGAGGTCCTAAGCAATATTTTTGTATGTCAATCAGATATAACATCTAAAGCAGAAATTAACCATGGGTGGATAGTGTGCTTTGCCTGAATTTAGAGAATCAATTTAATATTCTAATCTCATCATATAGCCATAGTAAAAAGAAATTCATAAAATTTTAATATTGAATGTTATTTTGTCCCTAAATTCTGTTAGGACTCTCACAAGCATACTATTGTGAAGACTGAATCTTCCAGATACAAATACTTTTTAAAAACTCTTTATCATCAATAATTAGATACATTGTGCAAGCAAATCTTATGATAGTACCATTTACCAACTCTCTGTCCCCAACCCACTGGAAGTTCTCCTTGGTGGGCATAATGGATCAGTCCATGGGGTAGGGGGTTATGAATTGCACAAGAGGTAACCAGTTTTTTTTTTCCCTTTGTGTGTTGTTGCTGAGGAGGGCAATAACTCTGGATATTCTCCCTCCCCCATAGCTTTTACAATCTTTCTGCCCCCTCTTCCCCTCAGTCCCTGATTTATGGTGGGTGACTTTTAAGTATGCTTTATTTTTGAGATCTTAAGTGTCTCTAGACTTCTGCTTAATTAAAAAATAATTATTCTCTTATTTGTCTTTAAATGTTAAGAGCTATATTATAATTCCTAACATTTTTTAAAATCTGCTTTTTTAATATTTTATTTATTCATTTTCAAGCAGAGAGATACAGATACAGAGAGAGAGAGAGAGAGAGAGAGAGAGAGAGAGAGAGAGAGAGAGAGAGAGAGAGAGAGAGAGAATGCACCAGGGCCACCACCTTGTGGGGCTGGCTTATGTGGGTCCTGGGGAATTGAACCCCGGGGCCTTAGGTGCTGGAGGCAAGTGTCTTAACCGCTGAGCCATCTCTCCAGCCCTAATACCTAACATTTTAAAATGTCTTCATTTATAATTCTGTCAGACCAGGTGTGGTGGCACACACCTTTGATCTCTTGGGAGTTAGAGGTAGGAGGATCTCTGTGAGTTTGAGGCAACTCTGAGACTACATAGTGAATTCTAAGTCTGCCAAGGCTAGAGTAAGACCCTACCTAAAAAAATAAAATAAAATAAAGTAAAATAAAATAAAGAAAAAAATAACCATAAAATAATTATTTGTCAGCTAGGAGGACGGGGATACTTCAGAAGAGTAGACATGTCATCATTTGGATAATTACGGGAGTGTCATTTGTTAGCACAAGTCAAACAAGTGACTATGGGTCATATTTTTGTCTTTTACAATTGTTTTCTGGACTCAGAGGTCTTACAGGGAAGAAAAGCCTGTAGCTCCCATGCTGGAAAGTTAAACGGCATGCAACTCTCCATACCTTTGGGCTAGAATTAAATCTACCCCTTGGCACCCTGTCGAAGGAGTCTGCCTGCTAGAGGCTGAAGCTGCAAACACAATTTTAATAAAGCACTTGAGTCTGTGAGGCCATGCATTCAAACTACCACACCAACCAGTGATAAAGCTCTCTTTGGTCTTCTTAAATGTTTTATATCCTCTTGTTAAAAGAAGCTGTTGGTTAACTCTACTGCTTCTATCCTAAAAGATATTTTTATTCATGCAAAATTCAATCTTATAGAGTTTTGTTTAGAGCTATGAAAGTTTTAATGATTCAAAAGGATTGGAATATCTATTCATTGTAATCCATAAATAAAATGCATGAGCACTGGAGAACTTTCTACTGCGCAGTTAATTTGAAATGGAACAATGGAATGAGACAAATTTGCTTTTTCCCTTGCTTTCAAATTTTGCTACTGAAGAATATTCAGTCTTGTCTCATAATTGCATTTTTAACCAAAGGCAGGATCTAGCTATCCATCACCTGCACCACTCAGAAAGGAGAGTCCATCAAATAGTTGCCTGAGCAGGCTGGTTCTCTGTAACTATTTTTCCTTCAGTCTCTACTTTTATTGACACTGAGTTTTCATATGGATACTAGAAAGAATCTGTCATGGCTCTGCAGTTTGAATTTACGTCTTTATTTTGTAATTTTAATTTTTATTATTTTAATTTGATGAATAATAAATTGATATGGACACATTTTAATTAAAAAATTAAATATTTATCGGCCAGCAGAGGAAGACTGAGATAGTGAGAGAATGAGTGGGCAAGGGCCACTGAAAATGAACTCCAGATGTATGCACCACCTTGGCCATCTGGCTTTACTTAAGTACTGGGGAATGAAACCTGGGTCTTTAGGCTTTGCAGGCAAGCAGTCTAACCATTGTACTATCTCCTCAGCCTCTACTTTAAAACTTTTTATTGACAATATGCATGCATTTACAGACTGTATTTTTATCATAAACCCCTTCCATAACCACTTATTCTTTTCCTTCTCTTCCAATGAACCCCTTCTTATTTCCAGCCAGTCCCTCTTCCAACTGGTGTCTTCTTTTTGACCTAATACCACCGTCCATTATAGAATTTTGATAGCTGTAAATTAGGTAGGTCTTGTGCAAGTTACAATAGTCATTGTTCAGTCATGAATGCAATGGCCATTTAATGTCCAGAAGACAATGTTTCAAAACCCTCCTCCCATCCCCTGGCTCTTACCTTCTTTCTTATCCCTCTTCTGCAATGTTCCCCAAGCCTTGGAGTGTGTTAGATATGTCTCAGTTAGTGCTGAACATTCATCAGTGGTGTCTTCTCACATTATATGTTCTGTTAAATGTGTATGTTACAGATGGTCATATCAAGCTAATGTAGCTATCAGCCAAGTTACTTAATGTTTTTAAATAAAAAGTAAAATTTGTTACTTACACATTTAAGTATATATAGTACATTATAACTCACCACAGTTGCCATGCTATGTAACAGACCTTATTCCTTCTCTTTAGCTGAAAATTTACAACCTTTGTTTAACACATTCCCATTCTTTGGTCACCTTCACCTCTATCTTCAGGGAACAATTATTTTTTTTATCATTTGTCACTTTTAAATTTTCACATGTATATAAGATAATGTTAAATTTGTTATTTTATCTGGCTTATTTCACTTAGCATGATTTCCTCATTTATGTATGTGTATATACACATATGTATGCATAACACATATAATTGTATTTTTATATTCCTTTACTGGGGGACATTTGCATTGATTCTATATCTTGGCTATTTTGAATAATGTACAATGACTTCTAATTAATATAGTAGGTAATACATATAAAATACTTCTGATCATTAAATGTGACTTACTGTTTATAGTATTCCCTGCATAAATTAGCTTTGTATGGGAGTAAGACAATGACCAGGTTGATGGTCTAGAGGGAAAACAAATAGAACATCAGTGTCATGGTTTGATCCAGGTGCCCCCCACAAACAAATGAGTGTGTTCTGAATGCTCAATCCTCAGCTGATGGCAGTTCGGGAATTAGAACCTTACTGGAGCTGTGTTGTTTTCAGCAGGCTGATGGTGTTATAAACCAGCTTTTCCTTGCCAGTGTTTGGCACTCTTCCTGCTGCTGTTTGCAGTGCTGTCATTGTGGTGATGTCCACCCTCTGTTCATGCTGTTGTTCTCCCTGCCAGGATGGAGTCTCCCCTCTAGTCCTTAAGCCAAATAAACCCATTCCTCCACAAGCCGCTTTTGTTTGGGTTCTTTCTGCACAGCAACTAGAAAGCTGACTACAACAAACAGTAATGTGATATTGATTAAAAGACAATGTTTGGTGAGGCAGACTATTGTTTGGCGTTAATATAGGCAATAGGTAGTGTAGAAGGGTAAAGATAGGATGACAGTTATCGAACACTAGAAGAAAGGGTACAGGTATGGGTAAAGCAGCCAGCACATAGTGACTTTCTCAATAACCTTGTGCACTAGAAGTAATGGAACCACAAGAAAAAATAAGAGTCCATTTTTAAGAGTCCTTTTTGAAGAAACTGAAATGAGGTTTTCTTGTGGGCAATCATCAAATTTAAGGACCATTCAGAGCAAACGTCCCCAGGGTTTAGTTTCAAGCAACAGGGTGATAAGAATGAGAGGCAGAAACTCAGTCTCTAAAGATACTCTTTATGACTATTTTTTTTTATTGTTTCAAGGTTTAAATATTTTAAGCTAGATTTTATCCTGTCACTTGCAGCAAAATTAAAATTTGCTAACATAGTATGGAAGGGACAAAAATAAATTAAGACAGGGCCCACCTGCAAAGGGACTGGGAAAATTAAAGGGAAGGAATATTGGAATGTCATCATATTGACAAAGGAAGAGAAGGTCATTTGATTTTATTTACTCAACCAAATAAAGTACCTTTTTTTATCCCCATTAATGAAATATTTGAGGAGCCTAAGTTATCTGAGTAAATTTTTTAGAGAGTACATGCAAGTATTTATTATTTAACACCCATGTCCATACATGTTTTACTTAACTTTAGAATATTAAAGTTGGGAAGAAATGTCTTTTTCAATAACCAAGCATCATTTATTTGGCTAAAAATGGCTGCAACATGATTTACTATATGAGTCATTTCATAAAATTTAAAGTTAGATTCAGTCTCCATTCTCCATATTAATCTTTTATATTGTCCACATCAGATAGTAATCTTTGTTTTGCTCTTTTGAAAGAGAGAAAATTACAGAGAGGGAGTGATAGAGAATAAAGACATAAACTTGAAATTACTTATTGGTCAGAAACTTTTAAATCATTATAAAACATTATTGCTTTATTTATACTTTCATGTAGCCTAACTAAGAGTTTTTATTTTTATTTCACATCTAAACTAGTGCAGAGCATGATTCTCTTGGTATCTTATCATGAATGAAAGTCATATTTTCTGTGAGGCTTCCATGTTTGATGGTCACATCCCATCCTTTAGGAGTGGAGGTAATGAACCCAAGAATTTACATCTAAGTTTATAATGTGAATGACCCTTTATTATTCCTGGAAGATTCTGTGGTGTAAGCAGTAATAAAATAAAATCCCAATGACTCATGAAAACAGCAAAAGTTTCCTATGAAAAGATAATTTTTGGTAACTATTCTCTTATTAACCCAGAAGACCCATGTAGCTTTCTTTTCTTGGACACTGATGGAAATTACTCGATTGAGGAAAAAGCTGGCAGAACAATTCCTTTTTCCTTAAGCATAGTGAGTAGAATATAAAGGCCAAGTATTTGCTACAGGATACTTGCAGTTAATTGCCAGAGAAAAATTACAAATCATATTCTCTCTGTTCCTTTCACACTCACCAGTTTCCTTCAGTCATTTTAAATATGACAATATCGGTGTTGATCAGAGTGATATGACTTAGAAGGCGCTGGAGTAAATAATTGTCATTTTTTTCCTGATTTATTTTCTACCTCTCTTCACCCCATCCCTCTTCAAAAAGTTGACACCAGTCTCTGAACTGTGATTCATAGCATGGCATCTGATGATGTTCCCAAGAGAATGATGTCTCAGAATCTTTCTGTCATATGATCTAATCCAATTTTTGAGTTTAAGAAGAGATCTAAACTCAAAAAGTGACATACTAAAAAAGTGTGCTGATTAACTTTGAACAGAAAAGAGAGAGATTTCCCAAACCTGTATGATTAAAACCATACTTGGGGAGAGTATTATTAAAAAAAATTATTGTAGAGGCCTAGCATGGTAGTATATTTATATGCCTTTAATTCCAGCACTAAAGAGGTGGGAACAGAAGGATCAGAAGTTCAAGGCTAAATTCTTCTATATAGTGAGTTTTGGGTCTGTCTCACTTTCATGAAAGCCTGCCTCTAAAAACCTATTGTAGACATCATATATCATAACCTGATACTAACTAGTAACTGAAACTCAGTCAGAGTGGCATTGAGTCACATGAACAGTTGATGTTGACCTTCTCATGAGAATTTTCTCAGATGCCTTTGCAAAAAATAACAGTGATTTATATTTATTAATCATCTGCTGAATGCTAGGCACTGCTCTAAGCTCTTTATGTGCCTTCCTTTTTTTCATTTCAGAACTGCCTTATGGGATAGACACTTTTATAATGAGGATTCAACAGGCTTGTAGAAATGAATTGTTCTTTATGATAAAACATCTTTAATTCCTTTGCTATTAGGTGATAGCACTAACTAAAGTAAAATGTGGGATAGTCAGGGACAGTTAACAGTTCACAAATTGCTTTATCATACCAGCAAATATACCTAAGCACAGATATACTGAAATTCTTGATAGGCATTTTGCATACACTGTCTCAGTTAATCTGAAGTGTTTTTGTTGGGTCACAGTACATAATCCTAAAATGGAACTTGTGTGAGGTCAATTGTAGGTAGTTAAAACTGAATTATACACACCAAGGAACAATTGTAGTCCCAATTACCATCCATGACTACATTTAGATTATTAGTTTTATGAGAAAAAAAAACGTGATTGGGCAGGACATTGGGAGGTCCATGTTCATTTACTAAGAGAAAAATCATTACAACTGTACTGAGGGTCAGTGGCAAGATCTGGAAGCAGTGAGATACTGTATGTGTTTGCTTTTTTTATCAAAATACTAAATACAACTTCACAGACTAATTTATAGATGTGTCTGTTTCATTCATTGTATATTTTTTTCCTCTGTTCCTGCTTTTTTTTTTGTGTGTGTGTATATGTGGTTTCTTTTTTAATAAACAGTGATGGAAATGGCAACCTTATCAGAAAGAAGCAATAAGAGCTGTTACCCATGTCTCTACCCCCTCACATAAATCATCCCCAGGCAATCAAGGTCAAGGTGATTTATTTTTATTCAGAGCTATAAATCACCTTTCCTGCTTCTTCCCTGTGAGGTCACACTAGGCCATGCTCATGGTCAGTCCATTTGCAGAGAAATTCATGCATAGTCAGAAATTCACATTAATAGACAACAGATCACAAAATAGTCCTTCAAGCTGCATCTTACTCTTATTAGTAGAGGAATGACCTGATGCGTTCCCTTTCTCACATGTATCCTCTTTGGCATGACAAGTGTCATGCACATTAATTCTTATGGTTTCCTGATGCTTCCCTTGAGGAACACTGAAATTTCTAGAAAGACACCTGTGTTGGCAGAATTCTAGCCATCCCCCCAATGTCTCTAGAGATAAAACATCTATGGCTATTAAAGAATTATCTCAAAGGCCATTGTTTCACCTGAATTCCTAATGGGGCCAAATGAAGCCGACTAGAACTCCAGCATAAAGTTCCATATCAGCAGCAGCCCACTAATTTATTTGACCTTTGAAGGAATCAGTTGAGGGAAGAAGGGACAGACACACTCTCTATGTCTCTCTCTCACACGCAAACACACACACACAGAAAGAGAGAGAGAGAGAGAGAGAGAGAGAGAGAGAGAGAGAGAGAGGAGATTACTAGATTTGATTGATGCTTTTATCCTTACCAAACAAGGTAATAGGAAGTGATCAGATGATAGCCTACCCCCTTGACAAGAAAGCAACTTGGGAGGCATACCATCCAAACCATTGTGTGTTCGCTGTTTCTGCTTTTACCATCTATTCTGTATATAAAACAACCTCATCCATCATAATATTTATTCCATTTTATGAAATGAAAAGTTGCTCAGGTCAAAATTGGAAAATCAAGACAAATAGTATCATTAACTGTGATGATTAGGTTTTGTTGTCAACTTGATTTTTTTTAATTATCTTGGGTGGATCTCTGAGAATGTTTAGAGGAAGGCAGCCTCTCAGCAAGGGGGCAGGATATAAGGAAGCTCAGGAGAGCTAGAAGTAAACATCCTTTCCTTTGTGGGCAGTGCAGAAAGGAAATTCCAGAGACTCAGGAAGCCATTAAGTCTAGGGAAGGGTTGTAAGACCCCACCCTAAGGCTATATAAACGGGATGTGTTTCTCTCCTTCACCCTCCTGCCTTGTTGCTGTTTTGTGTGTGTGATGTAGGTGATGGGTTTTTCTCTCTTGTTGGACCCATGAAAGACGGCCATCACTATTACGGAACTTCCCCTCAATCTGTAGTTTCAATAAATACTTTCCTCCCCCAAGTTGTGCCTGGTTTGAAGATTCATCCCAGCGGTGTGTGGTTGACTACAACACTAACCTTACTAATTCTTGTAAATTTTGTTCATTCAGGTGACTAATAAGTGGCAGAATAGAATACATCAAGGCTGGGGAGATGATTCAGTAGGTAAAGTGCTTGCTGTGCAAATGTGATTACCCAAATTTGAATTCCCAATACCTGTGTAAATTCTGGGCAGTCATGCTGACCCACCTGTAATTCTTGAATTTGAGAGGCAGAGTCAAGAGGTCTCTTTGGCAAACTGATGACAAAGACTAGCAATTTGAAGAGCTCTGGATTCAGTTGAGACATCTGACTTAAATAAGGTGAAAAATATTTTAGAATGCTGGAGAGATGGCTCAGTGGTAAAGGCACTTGTCTCCAGTGCCTTAGGCCCCGGGTTCAATTCCCCAGGACCCACATAAGCTAGACCCACAAGGTGGTGGCCCTGGTGCGCTCTCTCTCTCTCTCTCTCTCTCTCTCTCTCTCTCTCTCTCTCCTCTCTCTCTGCTTGAAAATGAATAAATAAAATATTAAAAAAATATTTTAGAAAGATACTCTAACTCAAATCCTGACTTATACATGCACACGTAAATATACATATGCACCCACACACACAGGCTCCCTTCCCACATATGACCATGCATACACACAGACCTATGCCACACATATAGTTGCATGCAGAAATAAGCAGAAAGTCTGGGTAAAAAAAATGGAAAGAACACCATATTCCCAGGTATATCTGTAACAAAGACAAGACAGCAACTGAGAGAGAACTAAGACTTAGATGTCAAATTAAGTTGAAATCCCTGTTTTATTAAAGAAAAAATTTTATCTGTCATACTATGAAATGAGAGTCCACCATGTTTCTGTTGTTTGGTGGATGGTAGAGTGTCCTAGTTTAAAGCAAAGACCATGCCAGGAGAGATGGCTTAGTGGTTATGGCACTCCCTATGCAAGCCTGATGTCCAAGGATCAAATCCCCAGTGGCACATGCATCTGAAGTTCATTTGAAGTGGCAAGACGCCCTGCCTTGTCCATTCTCTCTCTTTCTTTCTCTCTCTCCTTTTAAATAATAATAAATAAAAAGTAAACAAACAGATTAAAAAAAAACAAAGACAGACACCTGGTCTAAATCTAGAAACCAGACTCAACAGAGAACATTTTCAGGAGCCCATGCTGTTGTGCACTGGTCTACATAACCATGATATTAGGTATGGTTCTCTAGGAATCAGTGTGTTCACACCCCAGGTGTTCTCATCATCCAACTTTTCATCTCCCTAGAAATAACCTTTTTCCCAGCTGCTTCAATGCTATAGTTAACTGCTTCCTGTGGCTATGGAAATTGTATGGTGTAGTAAGTCATTATAGGTTATAAAAATAAAAAATCGGAATAAAAAAAATAGCCGTAGAGTAACTACTGAGCAGAGTCAAAGGTGAACCTGAGCTAATTAGCTTCCTGACAGACTATCTGGGTGTCCCCAGGCAAGCCTTCTATTTTATTTAATGTTGCCAGGACTTGCAGCTTTTGGAGGCCCCATTACACTTTAGGTTGAAGAGAATAAGCTTTGTAATAGACACAAAGTAGAAAATAATCAGAGTGAAGTTCAGCTTGCTTTTAATTAATAAATTCCTCCTATATTTGTACAAAGGGATGTAGTCACTTTGTGTGTGATATGAAGGCAGTGCTCAGAGATATTTGCTTTTTCAAGTTTTCCATAGATTAAAGCTGAGTGTCTTCATACCTGCACCTGAGACGCTTTTAATGTCTTCACAACCAGTTGGTTAATAATTGTATTGTGCTCTACACTGCACTTGCCCTTGATTTTTGTCAGTGTTCTATTTAGTTTTATGTAACCTTTTTTTACAAGCATTATAAAGATTTTTTTAATGTAAATGCTTGTTTAGAATAAAATGTTAACTTTCAAAACACAGAATTGGATTCTAATTACACAATTTAATAAAATAAGGCACAATGTTTAATAAGGCAAAATTCACACATAAGGTTATGTAAGGTTAATATAAGATCACATTTATGTCCTGAGGGAGGGGGGAAAGAAGTTCTAGAACTGAGATAGTTTAAACACTCTTCTTAGAACATGTGACATCATAATGTAATATATAAATTTGATACAATAAACTAGATCCTTTCCAGAAAACAAACTGTCATTGAATCAAAAATAAAATATAATAAATAAAATAAAATAACCAGGATTTTAACTTTATAATATTGGGGACTTCAAAGAAGTAATAAAGAATGCTAAAAATATGTTTTCCCTATTTTGTTCAATTATTTATGAACCACTTTCTTAATCTGTATTTGCAATCTTGTAATTAGGAATATCTGTATAGATATATACATAATTCAAAATGGTAAAAATATAATTCAATATATGATTCAATGATATCCCCATCAGGGGATAAGGTATAGTGGGAGACTTTATTTAAAAGAAAATGGGAAGTTACAGAGGTCTCCATCCACCAGTGTCTATAGAGCACGTGGGAGAGGTTTTAGCAAAATCTATGCTGTTTAGCCAAACAAGCAGAAGGAAAGGTAACAGAGAGCTCCCATCATGAGGAAAAAGGTTCATGTGGGAAAAATCTTGAGCCCTTGAGGGAAGGCCTTACGTTCCTAAGGCCTGGAAATTTAGAAGTCCTTCTCCTATGAATCCATATGAAGGAAAGAGAGGGCTGGACTTTGTTTCAGTGACTTTTTAGGACCTCCACTAGGTAAGTGAGAGAAACAGCTGGTTGGTCCATACCTGACCAATCAGTTTTAGCATCTAGGTTGGAGCTCTAGCAAGACACACCTCCCATTCAGGGGAACTGGAGGCCAAGCCTGGAATCTGTGAACTTGCCTGAAATTGTCATTGATTTTTTTCTGTAACCTTTTAAATCAAATCCTCAATTAGATAGATATATTAGGAAGAGATTTTCTGTGGAAGATGATCAGAAACTCCAGCTCTCTGAGTAAGTTTGCATGTGATCTTGGTGTGCCATACTTGTAAGACCAGCATGAGAGAGGTGGGCAATCTTGGTATTCATAGTGAGTTCCAGTCTAGGCAGGGATGCACAGTGTGACTCTGTCTCAAGAAAACAAAAGCAAGAAAAAAATAGTATGTTTTATTTTTTTAATATTTTTTTCAAATATATTTGTTAAAATACAATCTGAGGGCTGGAGAGATGGCTCAGCGGTTAAGGCACTCACCTCCAGTGCCTAAGGCCCCCAGTTCAATTCCCCAGGACCCACATAAACCAGACCCACAAGGTGGTGGCCCTGGTTTTCTCTCTCTCTCTCTCTCTCTCTCTCTCTCTCTCTCTCTCTCTCTCTCTCTGATTGAAAATAAATAAATAAAATATTTTAAAAAATACAATCTGAATCAGATATTGTAGAAAGTATTTGTGTAAGGGTCTTTTTCTCAAAAAATACGGTATTTAAGTGGCATTTTCCAAATGAATGTAATTTAAATAGGTGGGAAAATTAGAATACAATTTATAAGCCTGGATAACACAGAACCTGGAACACTGGATTTTGGGAATTATTTCAGGTATATCAGAGACTTCTGTGGGATGAGGAGAGAAATGAGGGGCCAACATGATTTTGCTAGATGAAGAAGATTTCGATTTTGAGGTGAGGGTGTTGAATTTTTATACTGTGGCTTAAAGGGAGTCATGGTTCACCGGGAGGGATAATTTTGAAGGATCATTTTGGATTGAAAGTGCTAGTCATGAGTCAAAATAAAGGGATGAAATTCAGGGTGTCAGACCATCTGTGGTGTGCAATGGAACATAGCTGACCCACAGGGCTAGGGGAGCAAGGGAAAGAAGCAGAGATAAGAAGGAGCTCAGACAGGAAAAAGGAAGTCTGTGACTTCAACTCCTTTAAGGGTGTCTGCTTTTTCGTGTTTCCTTCCTCATGAATTTTTAGACATGTTACAAACCAGTAGGAGGGGCACAGCCTTGAATTTGGCAAAGACTAACCTCTAAAACTTTCCTATCCAGATGTGAGCAAACTGCTCCTATGAGTGGAGGCTGATAGTGGGAATGCTAAATCTTGGTACACTGGTCCTAAGAGTGGGCTGGCTGCCTCAGGCAGCAGACTGAGGAAAAAGAGAACCAGAGAGAAGTTTAGTTTAAGACTCCACAGTTCATTTCCATAGTCCATTCTCATAGCTCATTCCTACAGTTTGTTCTTACAGTTCTTCCCCACACATAATGAACATCTCACAAGTATGGCTCATACAGAAAGAAGCTGATTGAGAGGTAACTATACTGGATCAAATATACCAGTGTGGTGTCCTGTAATCCTAGCATCAGGAAGCCCAGGAAGGGAATTTCCATAAATTCTAGGCCTGTCTCCGCTATGTCACAGGTACCAGGCCAGTCGTAAGCTACCAGGGATATGTCACAAGATAGAGTCTCAATCAACATTACAAAATAAAACAGAACTTGGTTCTAGTTTTGGACTTCTGGTCTTCCTGTTACTCTGTACTCTTTTCTACGAATAGTAAATATCTCATGTACTGTACGTTCTAATGGGGAAGAATGGGGAGTGATTGTTTTTAGAATTCTAGAATGCACCATTGTTGTAGAAAAGACTTTTCATGGGGTGACCCAAACACATCTTTTCTCCCCAGATAGGGCACAAATGACAGACCAAAGGACAACAATACAAAAAGAAGTTTGTTAAACCAATGAGTTTATTGGAGTTACTTACAGAGCAGGGTGAGGGGTTGCTTATAGGAGCAATAGATGACTTAAATGCTTGACACCTCCAAAAGCCTCAGCCCATCCTGGATGAAGACCTCCCTGTAGCTGCTTTAATTCCAAGGCAGCTGAGTCACCAAGAAGCCCACCTCCACAACTCTTGAGGACACTGCATCTCTTGAGGACACTGTTGCTTCCACTTGCAGACAGTTCCAGTGAAGGATCTCTTTGACACCTCAACTGGAGAGTCCCGAGCAATCTGGGACCACTTTGCAGGCAGCTCCGTTAGAGAATCCCTCCTCACACACTCAGTTGGAGATTCTTCAGCATGCTGCACTACTTGTAAGCGGCTCCATCTGAGAATCATCCCCAAACAGTTATTTCCCCCATATATAGCTTTAGGGTGAGTCTTAGGAATTTCCTTTCTCTACTTCCCTCCCAAGAAGGAATGTTTATTTCTAGCTAATATGACTTCCTGAATCCCACCCCCCCTCCCGCCTTCTCTCTCTCTTTCTTTCAATTTGGAGAAAATCTGCTACACAGCAACCATCTATGAAGAAGAATGCCTTTACTGGCCACTAATGTTACCTTGATCTTGAACCTCTTAATCTCTACAACTAAGACAAGGAAATGTCTGCCATTTATAATTTACTCAGTTGGAAATATCTTGTTTGAGCAACCCAAACAGTCTAAAACAAAAGTATCATTCCAATTATTAGGAAATGCCACATTTATCCTCTCTTCTCTCCTCAGCAATGTCTCCTATGTTTTCACTTACAAATCTCAGCATATCAAAGAGTCATCTTAGTCTGCAGAATCTCAAAAAGAGAAAATGATAAATCTAATCGATTGCCAGATCTAAAAGGAAAGAAGTTGGACTTCCCCTTGGATATAAACTATGGGTTATTTATTAAGACATGGCCTTGCTATATATACCAGAATGACATGAACTCCCAGATTTCCTGCTTTACCCTCCTGAGGACTAGGCTTACAGATGTATATGTCCATGCTCAACAACAATGCATTTTTGATTTTTTTTCCTAGATCCAGAATCAAGGGATCTTATATCCATTGTCTATTAAAGATGGCATCAAGAAATAGGCCAATGAGATTATGACATCTCATTTTATATTTTTGATTTGTTTTTATAGCTTTCTAAACTCATATAGCATACATTCTATCAATGATGTACCATCATTACTTTTTAATATGTTAACAAAACATAACAGCCATCACCAGTGTCTAATTTGAATTTACAATCAGATTTTGTCACCCCAGAAGAATTGCAGAGTACAGTGTCATTCACATCTATTTCTTTCTTTTCAAAAAGACCCAAGAATACATTAAGGTACTATCAGTCTCTCTGTATTTGCTTATTCTGGACACAACATAAATTGGCCCATACCATATATTCCGTTGTATGTGATCTCTTTCCTATTAGGTGAATGTTTTTTAAAATTTATCTTCTAAGTTTTAGTATGTACTGTTACTTCTTCAATTTCACTGCTGCGTAACATTTCAATTTTTTACCTTTTAAGTAAACATTTTGTATTAATTTAAAAATATATTTATCAGAAGAAAATTACACTTTATTGTTTAAATCTATTTATAAACATTTTGTAAAGAAAATTTCACATTTGATTCACAATAATCCCAGGGCTTAGAAATAACTGAAAATTTTAGTCACATATATGTATACATACATACATACATAGAAACACTTTAATCAATTAACGCATGAAAGAATTAAAAGACTGAATAAATGAACCACCAATTCTTTAAAAAAATCACATTCAATATCCTAATAGAGGAGAATAAATCTTCAAAAGAGACTGGGAATGAGACAAAGAATTTCCTCAGTGATAAGAGGATCGTGTGTTATTCATTGCAAGTGCCTTTGAATCATGTCTGTTCATGCTAATGAAATAACTCAGGACTGATAATCCTGGGAGCATGAAAATTCTGTCTGTATGGAGGAAGCCACTTCAGGATTGCCCATTCTTCAGTAAATAAGTTCCAAACAATGATGATGAAATGATCCTAATTTTAACCAGTAGATCAAAAAACTGTTTTTTTTTTTAAAGTATAGAAGTAGAATATCAATTTACCAGAAAGAAGAAGGGTTTTCCTGGGATTAAGTTGGGGAATCAAGATGCACTGTATACATACATTCATGCAATTGTCAAAAATGAGCATTATTTTATGCAACTGTAAAATAATTTTCTTAATTTCTACATCTTTTTCTAGGTTGCTTGTTACTTGAATAAAGGGAAACAGTCACCTTTTGATAATTGAACTTCTATTCTGAAACTTTGCCTCATTTATTAGCATTGATAGCTTTTATGTGTATATTATAAACATATATTTCTTCACTATTCCAACCATAAGTATGTTTGTAGATGCTTATTTTCCTTGGATGCCTTCTCATGTAGATGAAGAGCCCTCTTTCTATTGTGTTGAGTAATGTTGTAATAAAAGCATGTTTGATTTTGTCAAATGTTTCTTCCTGTATCTTTTGAGATGCTCCTGTCTCCCATGAAAAAAAGTTTTGTCATTTGAACTGATCTTTTTTTCCTATAAACTATAGCTTTTTTATATGTTACTAAATCCCTTAGATCAATTTTAAATGGAGTTATTTTTTCAATTTATTTTATGATATCCAGTGCTATGATATAATAATAAACATTTTTATATTATCTTCTCATATTTATCCTAGTTTAACTTCTTCCTTCCAGGGAATGTGAGATGAGTCCACCATGGCTGTAAGAAGATTATATAGCTTGTATATGAGGGAGCGGATATTTTTAGTCAATTGGATTTTTTAAGTTTTTTTTTAATTCTCTGCATATACTGTGTACTGTATCTTTTTTGCTTGTTTATCTAGAAAGCAGAGAGTGCAATTGGAAACTAGATGAAATTTATGCCCAAAGAAAAGAATACTAACCTGTTTGATGGTTAACTTTTGTTGTCAACGTGACCTGTTTAGTAATCTTGTATGAGTCTCTGAGGTTGTTTACAGGAAGGCAGCCCTCTACATAAGGGGCAGGATGTAAGGAGTTTGGGGAGCTAGAAAATAACATCCCTTCCTGGGAGTGCAATGCAAGAAGAAAATTCCAGAGACTCAGTAAGTCAACATTTCTGGGAAAGGGTTGCAAGACTCCACCCTAAGACTATATAAAGGGAAAGGAAACCTTTCTCCTGCTTCTGCCTGTTTACTGATATGCATGTGTGTGGTGTTGGTGATGGATTCTCTCTCTCTCTCTCTCTCTCTCTCTCTCTCTCTCTCTCTCTTTCACATGTCTCTCTGCTTGGACATGTGAAAAGAGTCCAGCCTCTTTTACTTTTATGGAACTTCTCCTGGATCTGTAGCCTCAATAAATCCTTTCATCCCATAACTGTGCCTGGTTTGGAGATTCATCCCAGTGGGGTGTGGTAAACTATGACAGCCTGAGACAGGCTTGTTAGCTGCCCACTCAAAGGGAATACTGGAGATTTCCAGGTTAGCCAGTAGACTCTGTGATCATAGCTTGCTTCTGTGTGTCTATAAGTAACATTACTTCAAGGAGTACAAAACAGAAGCAAGGGAAAAAGGAAAAGAAAACATAAGGAATGTATTTTCAAAATGGCATATTTACCCAATTAATGTCCTGGGCTGCTTGCCCATGTATAATGTAGCTCCACTTCCAATGTAATACAGTTATCTCAAAATGAGTTTTCTGGGCAGAAATGTGAACAACATGTAAAGCATCTCAATAATATAAACTCATCAGGGCGACCCATTCGATAGAAGGCGCCAGGCCTGGTGTCTTGTGTATTTCAATTTCCCAGGAATTCACATCAAAGTTGAGCAGCAACCCTGTAAGATGAAGAAAAGTCTATATTCAAGTTTTTCTTCCTTCCCTCAGGTCAGGGAAATGCAAATGAGAAAAGTAACATTCCTGTTTCTTTTTGCTCCCATTCTAATATGGTTGAATTTTTCTAAATTAAAATGGACTCTGTAGATGTAAAGGTCAGTTTAGCCTTGGTACTTCTTTCATTAGTAGTAAATTGATATCTAGCTCTCTCATTTTTCACCAAATCATGATGCTTGAAGATACCATCAGCCAGACTCAGTGAAACATAGAATGGCTATACACACATATGTATAATCATTAGCAGAAGGAAAAGGTAATTATTTAGTTAAGAATTTGTTTTATAATGAATATCAGCATGCAACCATAATCTCCACTAGATTTTATAGCACACAGTTAACTTTCGAGTTAATGACTTTTCTGCCCAAAATAATGAGACATTTCTGTGGAATATTTTTGCTTACTCTGAGATTTTGGTTCTGTGATATGCAAGTGTTAAAAGTTAGACATCATTTATGACCCGTTACAGTAAGTTCTTTCTTTGTCATTATTTTCTATAAGGAAAGAATGTATAAGACCTCTACAGAGTTCAGATAGATTTCAGCTGTAGTTAATTATTATTTGATGGGAAAATGATGAAAAGCTTAATAGAACAAACAGAGGACAATTAAAGCAGAAGAGAAGCATGTAATGGTGAAGCAGCATCAGAAGCAATATTTGAGTCTGGCCCAGGTCAAGGATATTGTAGGAAGTGATGAAATGTTGAATAATTAGTTGGAATTGGCAACTACTTGGATGAAGATGCTAATTTTGATATTTGCATGAATGGAATATTTAGGACAGGAGAAATAAGGAGATGATGAAACTGTAAGTTCATTTCATATTATAATATTGAAAACAATATTAAATATGATTTACAGTGAATTTATCTGTAAATTTATAAGAATTAATGATGGGTTTAAGACCACCGAATAACCTCTTTTGCTTAAAGATATCTTTTTTTTTATTGTCCATAATGAGTTACATTATTTAGTGGGCAAACAATGAGTTGTTATCTCCAATTCCCCGATGCCCTCCTCGCCCTTCCCCAATCAGCTGGATATCCTCCTCCATGGGTCATCTAGATCAGTCCTTGTGACAGAGGACCATGGATAGCCTTGTATTCAGCCAGGTTTCTCCTGGCCCTAGTATGTTGTTACTAATGGGTGCCATGCCTCTGGATAGTCTCCCCCATCACGACTCTAACAATCTTTCAGCCCCCTCTTCTGCTCAGTTACGAGTCATGGTGGATGAGTTTTAAGGCTGCTTTAATGTTGTGAGCTTAGGGGTCTTTGTGTCGAAAATCATTGGTTTCTGTCTCACAGGCTTATCCTGTGTTGATTGAATGGCTGTGGCTGTGGATCCCTTATTCATCCCGTCATTCTCTGTGGGGTTCCATATGGATCATCCACGCTATGACTGTGGTGGCTCCTCTCTTGCCAGGATCTCAGCTATCAGCCTACGGTCAGTTGGTAGGGTTAGATGGGCCCTAGCTTCCTCGCTGCATCCTGAAAAAGACAAACACAATCTCCATTGGAGAGGGAGATCTGTGTAAGTTAACAAATATACACAATTCTGGATTACCTAGATTCTATTTTTAGTAGCCTCCCCGTCAATCGCTCCCATAGTGTATTTTGTCTTGGGATCCCAGGAGTATGGGATCCGGTGCCTATTGCCCTGAATCCCAAGTTCCAGACAAGGGCTCCCCCTCACAAAGTAGAAAATTTGGCCAAATTTAAAAGCTGTTGATTGTCTCCCCCAGGCCCAGGCTCCTCCATTGCAAAAGTGCTCCTTTCTTGTTTTGCTGTTCTCTCCCTGTAGGAGGTATGGTCAGCCTACTCATGGCTGCATCCCGTGTTTCATGTCAGTGGTATCTGTTTACTCCAGTTGTCGTTGTTCAGTTTCCCCTGGAAGATTGTGCAGTGCCTTCCAGCACTACACTAACTGCCTTCTGGGGTCTGGATACCATTCTGGACTCAAAGGGTCTCTCGATGCTGGTCTATGGCATTCTGTGGTTTCTTCAGCAACAGGGTTTTGCCTCAGGCCTGTATAGGGCATTCAAGAGTTCTGACAGAATTCTGTCTTGTTTTTGGAAAATCATGGGTCACTTTGGTCAACAACTCAGTGAGGGAAGGAACCTATGGTTGGAACCAGGGGTGGTCAGACTGATATACTTATTCACAGGCTTAGACTCTCTCCCTTACAACTCATGGCCCCTCTTGCCAGTTGACACCCACTATTTTCTCAACAGGTAAGAGTATGCTCTTGAGGATTTTATGTTTTTGAACCTAATCTGGTTTAGCCTCATGCTTAAGCCATTCCCCTCCCCCATCCCTTACCCCATATTCATAACCTCTCACTTCTTTCTACTAATATCCGTAGAGTTTACGGTTATGCTGGTTAAGGACCACATATGAGGGAGAATATATGGCATTCAATTCTCTGTTCTTTTGAGTGTTCACTTAGTAAGATCTGCTTGAAGTCAGACCATTTTTTTCGATATGTCATTTTTCCTTTCAGCTGAGTAAAATTCCATCGTGTAAAAATATACTACAGTTTCGCTGTCCATTCCTCCATGGATGGGCATTTGGGTTGATTCCAATTCTTGGCTATTATGAATTGAGCTGCTATAAATATAGTTTTACAAATATTTCTGCGTCAAGATGTGACATCTTGTGGATAGATGCCTAGTAGAGGGATAGCTGGACCCATTGGTAGTTCTATGTCCATTCTGTTCAGGAGTCTCCACATTACTTTCCATAGTGATTGAACAAGTATGTAATCCCACCAGCAGTGAATGAGGGTTCCTTTTTCCCCGCATTCTCGCCAGCAATGATTGTTTTTGGTTTTCTTTATGATGGCCATTGTGACCGGGGAAAGGTGGTATCTCATTGTGGTTTTGATTTGCATTTCCCTGATGCTCTTTCTCAGGTGAAAAAAGGCCATTTGTGTTTCCTCCTCTGTGAATTCTCTGTTGAGATCAGTGCCCCATTTTGTGAGGGGGCAGTTTGGTTTTTTGTTATTAATTTTTTTGAGTTCTCTGTAGGTTCTGGAAATTAGGCCTCTGTCTGAGTTGTAGTTGGCAAAAATCATTTCCCAGTTTGAAGGGGGTCTATTGACTCTGAGAATAATATTTTTGTCTGTACAGAAGCTTTTGAGTCTGATCAGGTCCCACTGGTTAAGTGACTGTTGCACTTCCTGGGCTACTGGAGATTTGCTCAGTAACTTATTCCCTATTCCTATCTCAAGTAGGGTTCCTCCTTTTTTTTTTTTCTTTCAGGGTGTTTACTGTTGTATGGTTAATATTGAGGTCTGTGATCCATTTATATTGATCTTTGTGCATGGTGAAAGGAGTGGGTCTATTTTCATTTTTTACACGTGTTTATCCAATTTGTCCAGCACCATTTTTTGAATATGCTATATTTAGCTCAGCTTACATATTGGCACCCTGTCAAAGACTAAGCAGCTGAAGTTACTTGTATTAAAGGCTGTGTCTTCAATTCTATTCTACTAGTCAGACTGTCTGTTTTTCTGCCAATACCATGCTGTTTTAGTTACTATGGCTTTGTAGTATGTGTTAAAGTCAGGTATGGTTATACCTCCTGCCTAATTTTTTTTTAATCAGAATAGTTTTAGCAATTCAAGGTTTCTTACCCTTCCAAATAAATTTAAAGATTATTTTATCTATGTCTGTGAAGAAGGAGGTCGGGATTTTTATTGGCATTGCGCTGAATCTGTAGATTGCTTTTGACAGGATTGCCATTTTTACTATATTGACTCTCCCTATCCACGAGCATGGAATGTCTTTCCATTTTCTCACATCCTCTTGTATTTCCCTCTTGAGTGTTTCAATATTTTCCTTATATAAGTCTTTCACTACTTTGGTTAGTGATATTCCCAGGTATTTGATTTTGTTTGAGAATATAGAGAATGGGACAGTTTCTCTGATGTCTTTTTCTGAATGTTTGTCTTCTGTACATAGAAAGGCTACTGATTTTTGTGTATTAATTTTGTACCCTCCACTCTGCTGCAGGCATTGATCACCTTCAGGAGTTTTCTGATACTGTTCTTTGGATCTGATATGTATAAGATCATGTCATCTTCAAAGAGGGATAGTTTGACTTCTTCCTTTCCGATTTGTATCCATTTTATGCTGTTCTCCTGTCTTATCACTTGGGCTAGAACTTCAAGCACTATGTTAAAGAGCAGTGGTGAGAGTGGACACCCATGTCTTGTTCCTGAGTTAAGTGGGAACTCCTTGAGTTGTTCTCCATTGAGGATGATTTGTGCTTTTGAGATCTGTATATTGATTTTATCATGTTGAGGTATAGGCCATCTATGCCTATTCTTTCTAGGGTTTTGAACATGAAGTGGTGTTGAATTTTGTCAAAAGCCTTCTCAGCATCAATTGAGATGACCATGTTTTTTTTTTTACAATGAGTTTGTTAATGTGGTGAATTATATTTATTGACTTGCGTATGTTGAAACATCCCTGCATCCCTGGGATGAAGCCGACTTGGTCAGGGTGAATTATTGACTTGATGTGGGTTTGTATTCAGTTTGCTAGGACTTTGTTTAGGATTTTTGCATCCAAGTTCATCAGGGATATGGGTCTGTAGTTTTCTTTTCTTGTTACATCCTTGCCTGGTTTGGGAATTAGGGCTATGGTAGCTTCATAGAAGGAGTTTGGGAGCCTACCCCCTTTTTCTATGTCCCTGACAAGCTTCATAAAGAGAGGTTCAGTTCTATGATGAAGGTTTGGTAGAATTCAGCTGTGAAAGCATCAGGACCTGGGCTTTTCCATTTGGGGAGGTTCTTGATTACCGATTCAATCTCTGTGATTGTTATCTGATTGTTTAGGATTAAAAGATATCTTTTATTTATGAGAAAATTGTAGAATTGTAGTAGTTGTAGGACGTGATTTAAGTATCTCAAAGTATTAGCTTTCTGAACAATAACTGTATGAATAACTGCAGTACAACATCCCAGTGGAACATTGATGCATTTCCATACAGAATGGCTCCTTTATTGTCAGAATATCATCTGCGTTGTTAGAACCACCACATCCAGATTTGTTTGAACATTTATGCACATGGTTTGTGTAAATATTCTTTTTTCTGAATTAAAAGTCTAAGAATACAATTATTAGATTTATGGATAATTTTATGTTTAGAGTTAAAAGAAATTTCCAAATTTTCTTCCAAGTTAGTTGAGCCATTTAGGTGTCTTATGTATTCTGGAGAAGACTTGAGGTTTTTCCTTCTTTTAAAGATTTTCCACTTGGGAAAATGTGTAATAATATATCATTTTGGCTTTAATCTGTATTTTTCTGATGGCTAATCTCATATTTTCCTTAAATGGCTTTGTATACCTTAGTGCTCTGTGCAATTCTAACCTCTTTGGTGGAATATTGGCTTGTGACTTTTGCTTACATTCTAATTGATTTTTTTCTTCACTGCTGAGATGTGAGAACCATTAGGGCTTTATTCTTTCTAGTACTTCAACGTTGCAGGTTGCAAATTTTGTCTTCAAGTTTGTGGTATGTATTTTCATTTTCTTCCCACAACATTTTTGCAGATGAAATACTTTATTTTAAATTGTTTTTATTTAATTACCTTTTAGTTTTTTTTAATTTATAGAAAAGTTGTGAAAATTGTAGATAATCTCATCATCAGTTGTCCCATATTAAAACTGTATTTTACTATAGTAACTTGTCGTAATCAATGAACTGAATTAGGAAGAGACATGTAAATGCAAGAACAGGAACACATTGGATGAATCCTCAGTAGTGGGACTATCAGTAGAGGGAAGGCATACATGCAACCTTAATACTCAACATTCATAAATAAGGTGCAGGAAAATGAAAGCCATGCTTCAGAAAAGAAATGTCTCCCAGGAATATAGGAAGTAAATCTACTTATATGTGTATTAGTACCTTCATAAGGTAATACTTTAATTTTCATGTAAGGTTAATCTTGAATTCATATTTTCATTAAATGAAGCAGTCTCAATTTTAGCAAACTTCTTCAAGTGTAATCAACCTAAGAAAAT
>PVHP010005277.1:0-66057 GCA_004024765.1 Zapus hudsonius | reverse complement strand
AAAAAAAAAAACACTTGAAAGTGGATCACACAGAAAACCACCTCCAAATGTGAGCAGCGCAGTGACCTGGACAACTTTCCTCTTCATGTTTATGGAATCCTGGGGCTTTGCCACCTTTGGGAGACGCCAGCTGTCAAGTGCTGCCTATGCCCCTGCTTTAGTGGACAGCCCTGGTGCCCAGTGGGCAAGGCTCCAGCCCATGGTTCCCAGATTCATGATGGCTATTCCAGCACAGGTGATGCTCTGGCCCTGAGGTCCAGGCTTTCAGTAGCTTGTTATCAACAGAAAAACTGTTTTTGGCATCACATCTCCCCAGTTTTCCTGAGCTGCTTGGAAGCCCTGCAGCCCTCCCTCTTTGTGGTGGTTTGACTGTAAAATACGCCCCCTCCACCATAGCTTCATGTTTATGATTAAAGCCTCATACTTAATTCCCAGCTTCTTGCTTGGAGGAAGTTGCTTTGAAGCCAGAGAACTTTGGCTTCAAAATTGTCTTGTGAGTCAAGTTGAACTATTCCATTTGGTGTGAAATACAGACTTTTCGCCTCTAATATGAATATCTGTTTAATTATAAATCTAAAAACATTAACAGGTGCAAAGATAATTGTAAATTTCCCTCAATGAAAAGCAATTAAACACTGATATAAGCCTTGGAGTTGTATCGTGCAGCCTGCCAGCCAGTGGTAGCTAGTGAGTTCTCTCTACTCCTTCCCTGTCATGGTGGGCATTGACATCTGTCGTGATGAAACTTCCCCTGAACACTAGAAACCCTTCCATAGGCTGCTCTGGTCAAGGGGGCTTACCCAGCAATGAGGAGGTGACTTATAGACTCTCTGAGACCCCTTGTCTCTGTTTCTTTGGTAGAATGTTGCATTTTTATAAAGTGTTTTTTTCCCCATCCATTTGTGTTGTTGAAAGCTATGGAAGGGAAGGAGCCGGCTTGTCCCCTGGCAGTGCTCTGTGTCCCAGCCCTTGTTCACGAAATGCTTTTGGCTAAATATGTTCTGGATGAGCAAGTGAACATCAAGGGCTGTCTGGTTCCCTGGCAACCTCAAAGCCCAGATTCATTAAAAACTGCTCTTCACAAAATTCAAAGTTACAGAACATTACAAAATATGACCAGAGAGTAAACAGATTTCATCAGAGTTCTGGCAACAAATCTAGAGAACTTTGGCTTCAAAACTGTCTTGTGAGTCAAGTTGAACGATTCCATTTGGTGTGAAATATACAGACTTTTCCCCCTAATATGGGTATTTGTTTAATGATAAATCTAAAAACATTGCCAGGTGCAAAGTTACTTGTAAATTTCCCTCAATGAAAATCAATTAAACACTAGTATAAGACTCAGGAGGGAGAAAAAAATAATCTCATCTTGAAAAATTTCCCACAATCCCAGCCCAGGTAGCAAGGTAGGTGTTCTTTCTGAGGAGTACCCAGGGGCCAGGCAGCAAGGTGCTCCTTGTAGCACCACCACACAGCCCAGAGGTCTTTCTGGAGCTGAGGGTACCAACTTGTGCAGCCTGTCAAAAGCAAGATGCCCTCCTAGAGAGTAAGAGACACAGGAAACACTGAAGGTGCTAACTACTACCTATTACTATAAATTTGTATATTTAATAACTAAGATGTACAAGATTATCACTCAGCAAGATGAACTTGAAAACCTGTTTTTTTAAATTTATTTTTGTAAAATGTTTTATTTAAACAATTATGAAAATGATTTAAAATTGACAGAAAGTTGCACCGATGCAGAGTTTCTGTTCGTCCCTCCATTAGATGTGCCCCAATGTTAACACTGCATAACCATGGTACGTCCATCACCAGGACACAATGAACATAGTAGCTCTCAAGCACATACTTTGCTTGGCTTGTCCAATGTGCCCCCTGGAGTGTCTGAAGTGCCAATGAACCTGGTGAATGCGTACAAAGGCGGGTAAAACATGTTCATGCGCAAAGTTGTAAAATCTCAATTTAGAGTCTCATGTTCTACTGACTGAGCTAATCGGGTTGCTTAAAATTACGATTTTATTCTCTTAGATTCCAGACACACATTGTAGTTCATGTCCACATCTATTAACCCAGAGCAAAGGCCTGTTTTGATATCATACACATACCCCGTGATCTAAACTAGATGTCATTTGCTTGGCTAGTGCTTAGTCTAAGTGACAGGTCTAGTTCTGGACTCTCATGGGGACATCAGCAGATTAAGGCTCTCCAGTGCCAAATGCCTAGAGAAGCCGAGGCTGGATGGGACTAACCCGTTCAGGGTGCTGCCCGTGTCCCATGGGGTTGGGATCTCGCTCTTTCATCTGCAGAAGCAGCATTGATCCCTGGGACAGGGGAGGCTAGAGGAAGTCATTACAGTAGGTCTCTTCCTAGACAGATCAATAAGCAATTTATGCTCATGATGGGCTTGTCATTCTGTCCTCAGCACTGTCCTTGATAGGTGGCTCGACTCAGCTGAGGGCATCCAGAAGAAGCCATGCAGAGTCCTCTGAAACTAAGAAGTCCCCCAGGAAAGCAGAAGTGAGCCGAGGCCTGAGGCCTGCATACCAAGCTGCACCAGGACTGTGGGCTAGAAATACTGGCTGAGATGCACACCATGAGCCTGGCTGGAGGGAGGGAGGTGGAGGAGAGGAGACGGGGGGGGGGGGGGGGGGGGGGGGGGGGGGGGGGGGGGGGGGGGGGGGGGGGGGAAGTGCAGAGGGCAGGTGGAGGCTTGGCTTCTGAGTAGAATTAGGAGTCATGGTGATGACTCGAGGGTCCCCAGGCCCTCCCTGTTTTGCTGGTTTTACCTATTCCTCCCCCTTTCTAAACAGTTCCAAGGACCAACAGGAACACAGCTCACTGGAAACTATCTGTCCCGGTCCTGATTTTGAGATGCCCTGGCTATAACAGAAAGCTGACTATGAAAACAGAAGTTCTTTAATAAAGACTTGCTCCCATCTCCACCAATGGCCTTGGCTCCTCGCTCCAACCCCCACCTCACCCCAGCATTGCCCTGACCACTAGTCAAAGCAGGATGGAGCACACAGCAGTGGACCCCTCGCCCTCTGGAGTTGGTATGTTTTTGTCCGTCAGGGGTTGACTAGAACAAGGAGGGGGTAGGTCACATGGGGACATTAGTGCTTTAAGAAGCTTGTGCTTCAGAGGGGATGGTGGAGTGACAGAGGTCAGAGAGCCAGAGGTGGGGGTGAAGAATTAGAAGGAGCAGGTTGTCCATCAGCAGAGAGAAGAGACTGGCATTCCGAGGTTGGTGGTGGGCCCTCACACACAGGAGAGATCATGGGATCTGTGTGTACTGTTCCTTGAAATTCTGAATTCTGTAAGTTTATACACCAAGGAGACTTTTAATTCCTATTATCACTATTGCTTGGAGAGGTCCAGGGTATTATTGTTAGACATATCCCCTGAATACCTATGCCTGAAAGATCAGGTTTCTTGGGGGCCACGAGGACTGGGTGTGCCTGGGAGCTCCCAACTCCTCACATATCCTGACATCAGCAGGTGCCTGGTGAACTAGACAGGCGGCAGGGGGAGTCACAGGAGGCAGAAGGAAGAACCAGTAGCTTTGGCCTGGATGGCTGTGATACCCTTGGAACGCCGGGGTGGCACGTTGTCTGCAGAAGGCACAAGTGTTCAGGGGCTCTGCCAGCAGTGGCTGAACTTGGTGGCTCTCCTGCACCTGACTTAGGCCAGGGAGGATTTGGGACCCTAAGCCAGTAACGCCCACACCGATCAGCTGCAAGGAGTTCGGAGTTCTCTGAGCACAGAGGACTGTGCCCGCATTTCTAATAAGGTAGCTTATGAGAAAATAACAAAGACAGTAGCCGTGCTCCCCCAGTTCACTGAGGTTCCTGGGGGGGGTATTGCTTGTAAAGCAGATAGGAGCTTCTTGAGACAGTAACTCAGTATTGTTGTTTAATAAACTCAGTGCCTCGTGTGGCTCTCTGGATGGTATTCAGACAGAGCAGGTCAGAAGACAGCCACCAGCTACACATCTGGGACCTCAGCTGGGATGGCTGACTTGGGGGCTTGATGACATGGGGTGGTTACCCTCTGCCCCCCTCCCACCTATCTCTTCCTCCCCTCCCTCTTTCTCTTCAGATGGCTGCAGCTTCCTCTCATCCTGGCATCCTCCTGTCTCCCCTCTCCTCTTCACCCTTACTCGTCCCTTCTCCTCCTCATCCTCCTCTTCCTCTCTCTCTCTCCCTCCCTCCCTCCCTCCCTCAGGGTAGTTGGAGCAGTCGGGGTTCTAAGAGCCCATGTTTTCTGGTGGGAAGGGAGAGCTGCCTGCTCCCCAGTGCTGGGCCTTGAGATCAGCCCTCTCCAGGCTCCTAGGCCTGAACACTCCCCACCACTCCCAGGTTCCACAAAAGCAGACAGACCACCTCTCAATGGGAGGAGCAGCAGAGCTGTCCAATACTGTGACAAAAATACCTGAGATAGTAAAATGTTCAGGAAGAAAGGTTTATATTGGGTCATGGTTTTGGATGTGTCCAGTTCAGCCCAGTTGCTTGGTGAGGCAACACAATGTGGTGGGAAACATGACAGAGGAAGCTAATCAGGTCTTGGTGGCCAGAAGACCAAGAGGGACTGAAAAGGCATCGGAGTCCCCCTACCTGCTCCAAGGACGTGCTCTCAAAGATCAAGGTACTTCTACTAGGTCCAAGCTAAACTCACTCACCACATTATCATTATTCCTGTTCCACAAAAGAAGAAACTGAAATAATGTATACACTTCAAGAATTAGCTGAGGGCTGAATCTCTGTGACTTTCCATCACGTACCCTGCTCTCTTCCAAAATGGCCATTTGTCCAAAGAAGACGTGTCCAGGGGGCACGTCCCCTTCCCTTATGGGACTCAATCAGATGCTGCCTTCTTTCAGTAATTAGATCACTAATCAGAGAGCCTCAGTCCAGCCACTGGCAAATCGAACCTTCTCTGTAGTCCCAGAGGTTGTCCAAGGTGAAAGAAGAGGAAGGAATAACAAGGAATAAAATCAGGAATTTGAATGCAAACTACCTGGCTTGGGGTAGATTTCTTCTTCCCCCAGAGGACTGAAATGTATTTTCGTTAGGAATAAGCTGGAGTCCAATGGGAGCCTCTTGTTATTATTAGATTTCCTCTTGAGAAGATTTTATAAATGAAAACACAACTTGCTATTTTAGTATTTTTGTTTTTCAGGGAAGAAAAAAACCCTCTGCACAAACAAGTTTAAAAGGAGAACCATGCATTTCAGGCACTTGTTTATTTTCTTATGTACTCATCTTCTTTCATCTCTGATTTTTTTTGGGGGGGGCTAGAGAGGCTATTTTTTCACCCTCCCCCACCCCTCTTTCCAAAGTCTCTGGTCATTCTTTCCTTACCCAGAGCGGCAGTGAGCGCCTTCGCCGTAGCTGTGGGGCGAGAGCGCCACCCAGTGTGCAGGTGCGGAAAGACAGCCGCCTCGAGGGACGGCTCCCTTGCAACACAGGTGTCCTCCTCGGCCCCCCAGGATCTTCTCTTCTCTTTTGCTGCAGCCATGTGACACTTCGTGAGCTCTGGAAATATCACCTCTGAGCAAACTTGATATTATTTCATAGATGCTTTGTTGACATTTACTCTTTCTAGTGGCGCACACCCAGAGAAGGGTGCCACGAACCTCTCTTTCAAACACGCCACCCTCGCATACTTGTAGGTCCGCCTTGACCTTGGCTCGCTGGTTGGCTCCTGGCTCTGATTGGGACCCTCTCAGCCGTCACCCGCGCCGCACCTCGCCTAGACGGAGCACGGTTCCACGAAGCTCCTCCTGGAGCCGGCGTGTGCGCTATCGCCCACCACATACCCACCATACCCTAGGGGCTCTGTTCCCGCAGGTTCGGAGTATGCGTCCCTGTGCGTGCGTGCGTGTGTGCGTGCGTGTGTGCGTGCGTGTGTGTAGTGTGTGAGTGCGTGTGTGCGTGCATGCATGTGTGTGCGTGCGTGCGTACATGTGCGTGCGTGTGCATGCATGTGTGTGTGCGTGCGTGTGCTCGTGCGTGCGTGTGCGTACGTGTGCATGTGTGTGCGTGTGCGGGCGGGCGTGTTTGTGTGTGTGCGCGCGTGTGTGCACCTGCGTGTGTCTGTGTGCATGTGTGTGTGTGCGTGGTGTATGAACGTGTGTATGGGCTGAAGCAGTTCCCATAGGCTTGCTTGCGTGCGTGTGCGTGCGTGAGCGTGTGTGCGTGCGTGGTGTATGCACGAGTGTGCGGGCGTGGGTGCAGCAGTCCTCCCGCGCTCCCTCCCCGCAGCTTCTCCTGGTCCTCCTGGCTCCAGGCCTGGGTGCGTGTGTGCATGGTTACCGGGGTCTGGAGACTCGAACTCAGGCCGAGCGCTGAGCCAGTCTCCAGCCCCAGAGTGGCATTCTTACAGAAGCCTTAATGTGGAGGATAAAATACTACTTTTGAAATGGCTTTGTGTGAGGCACAAGTAATAGTCTGTTATTTCAACTCTGCATGACTCACATGTACACAAAATACAGCCACGTCTTTATATTTTGCTTGAAAATAAAATGGATGGTTACAGCCAGGTTCAAGTCCTCTTCCCAAGCATATTCACGGAGCACATTTCTATAATGAGAACATTTACTGGACAGGATTAGGTTATGAGCAAAGAGTCCAATAAAATATCCAGAGGGCTTCAACGGAGCCCAGAGACTAGTTTCCTCTTCCATTCAACGCTAACTAGCCAAGTAGCACATGTCTTTCTTCTCCCCTTCTTTATTGAGAATTTTAACGCATAAACATACTGTAATTTGATCCTAATTCCCTCCAGTTACTCTCTTCATCCCCCTCCTCCCACTCAACTGACCCCCCTTCTAAGTAGTCTCTCTTTTATTGTGATGTTTCCTTTCTTGTACAGGTCTTAGGGACTGTGAGGTCAAGGACACCCCAGTCGTTTCATGTCCAGATGATCTGTATTTCTTTTTTAAAAAGTATTTATTTATTTATTTATTTGTGAGAAGAGAGGGAGTGAATGGGTGCACCAGGGCTTCTAAGCTTCTGCAAAGGAACTCCAGATGCATGTGGCACTTTGTGCATCTGGCTTTATGTGGGTGCTGGGGAACCAAACCCAGGTTGCTAGGCTTTGCAGGCAAGTGCCTTAACCTATGAGCCATCTCTCCAGCCCTGCGTTTCTTTTTTAAAAAATAATATTCATGGATGGGGAGATGGCTTGTTCGCTGTCCAAGTGCTGGGCCTGAAGGCCTGATGTGACCTGAGTCGGATCCCCCAGCACCCACCTAAATAGCTGGGTAGGCTGTGTATGCCTATAACCCCAGCCTGATGGGGAGTAGAGAGCAGAGAATTGCTGGGGGTCGCTAGTCATCCAGTGGGATGGAACAGGAAATCTCGAGGGTCAGTGAGAAACTCTGGCTCAGGGAAACACGTGGGTGACAGAGGCCGACACCTGACATTCCCCCCTGTCCCCTGCAGATGTGTACACAGGACACACATCTGTACACACACGTGCATCCACCACATACTACACACACGTCACACCATGTTTACTACGCCCACACCACACACATGTGCACAGAGGATAAAAAGACTAGTCCTTCAAGTGGATGGGAGACAGCTGTGTAATTAATTAGCAGTCCGCTGCTCCACCTGACACAGTAGAGCTTTCCGGCGCTACTATGCTTTGGTACGTAGTTCCATCTAAAAAGAGTGAGAGAGACACTTAATACCTGGGAGGCTCGGTTAGGAATGTAAAATGCTCCCAGCACTTGCTTGATCAAAAACAACCACAAAAAACCCTAGCCACAGCCACAAACACAAGGCGTGTGCACATGGCGCCACCATGCGTTCACTATGGGGAACTTCAATCCCACGAGCAAGGACAAAGAAATCAAAAGTGAATTCTTCAACCCCTCCCAGCCTTGGTGACGTTTAGCATGTCTATTAGACTTTCTCAGCCATTGGATAACTTGCTGCAGCCATAGAAAATAAACTCCCACCTTCGGTTTTAAAATTTTGCTAAAATTTCAACATTATTACTTAGTAAAATACATTAATTTTTTTCTTTCCTTCAGGAACATTTTGAGGGTCTGAGAGATGGCTCAGCGGATAAAGGCACTTGCATGCAAAGTGGGTTTGATTCCCCAGTTCCCACACAAAGCCAGATGCACAAAGTGGCACATGCATCTGGAGTTCATTTGCAGTGGCAAGAGGCCCTGGCACGCCTATTCTCTTTCTCAGTTTGCAAATAATAAATAAAAACTTAAAAAAGAAACATGTTGAAAAGCTAAAGTTGGTACAGTGCACCTCAGTAGAGGTATTAATGTGAGATTTTATAAAATTATAGAGAAACAGAATTTCAAAGTCCTCGATAGTGGGCCAGATAGGTTTCAGAGTTAGTTGCTGTGGTGGTCTGAATTAGGTGCTCCCCATAAACTCTGTTTTGAATGCTTGGGCCGTAGCTGGTGGCAATTTGTGTGGTGGAGCCTTGCTGGAGAAGGGGTGTTACTGGGGTGGGCTTTGGGGTTATAGGCCAGTGTCTCCCTTGCCAGACTTTAACTCACTCTTGGCAGAGGTGATGTCCAGCTTCTGCTCTACCATCTTTCCCTGCCACCACGAAGTTTTCAAGACTCTAAGCCAAAATAATCTGTTCCTCCCATCAGCTGCTTTTGGTCTTACAGAGGTTCTGAAACCTAGCTGCTGGAGCCCCAGGGCTCACTGGAGGTTTTAGCTGGTGGCTTCTATCAGAGGCCTGGAGGGTCGGGCAAGCTAGAATGTGCTTCCACTCCCCACACATCCAGCATGACCATGGCTGAAGCGGAAGGTGGTTACATGTAGGTCACACAGGTCTGCCCATCCTCATGGAGGGAGGAGGACTGCATGATAGGTATGGCCTGTGCCTTTTCACACACACTGGCTCTTTCACCCTCCTTTTAAAACTCATGGTGAACAGAAGGCAAAGGAAGAAGAAAGAGACTTTCAAAGGTGCATCCCTAGTGACCAACTTCCTCCAGCTAGTCCCTGCCTCCTAAAGGTCCCAGGACCTCCCCAAGAGTACCATCAAAGCATTTTACACGTGGGCCTATGTGAGACATTTCATCTTCAAATTTCAATCGTAACATCTGTCCTGGCTTCCAAAAGCTTATGGCCATTTCATAATGCAAAATGTATTTAGTGCATCTCTAAAGGTCCTTAAAGTCTTAAGAACATTGCCCAAAAGTCCAAGTTCACATTCTCTTGCAACTTTTAGCTATGAGCCTAAATAAAATCAAAACAAGTCATGTACTTCCACTATATAAAATCAAAACAAGTCATGTACTTCCACTATTCAATGGCACAGGGCAGACATTTCATTCCGAAAGGAGGGAACATGGGAATAATACAGAAGGGTCCGACCAGAGCCAGACTGAAACCCAGTGCAGCAAATATGAACCCCCATAGCTACATGTCCAGCATCTGGAGTCCCCAGAGCTGTGATGTAAGCTCCTTGGCTCCCACCCAGGGCCTCTCTATTGGTTGGGATTCTGTCACTATCCAGGGCTTTCCTTGGAAGACATGCCAGGTCCTTGTATCTCTCTGCATCCTGGGATCTCCAGTGCAGCCCAAGCTCCTCCACACATTGTTCATCAGAGTCTGACTCCAGGGACTCAGACCCTGGCATTCATGGTCTGACTGTCAGGCCTTCTTTAGAAATCCATGACCTGGAGACCCTTCCAATGCCATGAAGAAGCACATGGGACCAAGACCAAGACTCCTGAATTCATGAGCTACAGAAGATGTTTGTTGTGGGTGTTTTGGTCACAGATAAACAAAAGTAACTCATACATAACTCAAGAATTGAACCGTGAGTCATTAAATTATTTCTCTGAGAAAATATGCTCTGAATTACAAATAAAATTTGCAAATAAACTTTTAGAATAAATCTTGTTACTATTTTAAGAGGTTACTCCCTTTAGAATGGGATTTTACAAAACTGTTCATACCTTTTGTTTGGATAAGACTAATTTAATTTATTATGGTCATGAATATGTTTAATGGCTATATTGATTACAAAATCATCCCTAAATCTCTGTGAGATTAATATGGAAAATTCTTTTTGTAAATCTTTCTAATGCCTGATTGGCCACTCTTGTTAGGAAACTAAAACCTCAGACAGCCTGTCCACCTCTGGACCCCACTGCTCCCCTTCAGACCCACCCACATGCACACCTGCTCCCCTTCCTTCAGATCCACCCACATGGGCCGGCAGCCATTCCACCACTCATTACCCAAACACTTTGAGTCATTCTCTTACCTCATCCTCACACACCATGGCCATCTGTGTGGCCCATAAATTATGTGGACACTCCAAGGTCAACCACGTGTACCTCCCCTCAGCCACCACCATCTGCTCTGCCCTATCCAGGCCCTTGCAGGTAATTCTCAGCATAGCAGCTAGCTGAGCCTGATCAGTTTAATTCTCCTTGCAAAATCCTACCTGGATCTTACTGTATGAAGAGAAGAGGAAGGAAGGAAGGAAGGAAGGAAGGAAGGAAGGAAGGAAGGAAGGAAGGAAGGAAGGAAGGAAGGAAGGAAGGAAAATGAAAGAGAGAAGCAGAAGGCATTTAGGTCACCCCTCTACTGTTCCTGTTCTGTCTCCCCTTTCCCTGTGGCTACATAGTTGTCCTTTCCCATTCATTGTTGATATTGAAATAAAATTAGATTAAATAGTATGTCCCCTCATAAACCACAGAGTCCATGATAGCAGGCATTATGTCCCTTGATTAATAATTGTATCCCAGGGACACAAGACTGTCTTGTGCAGAGCTGGGGCTTTGTACGTGATATTTCAAACCTGGGTGAATAGGAGAGGAAGAGGATATAGACCTCCTGAGAAGCTCTCGGCTCCAATGGTTGTAGAGGACAATGAATGAATGACTGGGGGAGGGCTGCTGAGTCTGATTTCACTTTAAAAATGCAAGGCTTTAGTCTTAGTCCATTTTTTGTGGCTATAGTAATATACCAGAGGGACCTGCAGATTATAAAAATGTGTCATAGACTCTGTCCCTTCAAGAGGATAGATGCTAGTGCTACCGAGGTAAGCAGCCCCCTCTACAATCACAGACATACAGACAGACAGACAGACTTCTAGCAGCCTGGAGGGACAGTGTGACCAGCTAAATCCAGGACTTCCTGAATTATGACTATACAACCTATCCAATGCCTTTCCCAGCCCCTAACATTAGCGACTCACGTCCCACCCACTCCTAGCAGGCCTCTAGCTGAACATCTTGTCCTTTAAGTTATGAAAGTAAGAAACTTACTTTGTTCTTTAGGCTTCTTCCATTGGCCATCTGAGGATCTCTGCTCCTGCCACAAGTGGTGGGTGTCCATTGAGGAGATTCCAAGGTCTGTTGCAGGGCTTCTCCATTGGAACAGGGTCAGGATCTTCTCATTCATGTTTCTGGAGCTTGGGCTAGCCCAGAGCACAGTGCTGGCATCAGCTGGGCACATGGTCTGGCTTTCCGCTGGGTCAAAACACGCAGAGGGTATTATGTGAAGCAGCAGGGCAAGCATGCACTGCAGCGTGGGTCTTTCATGGTATAAAACCACTAATGCATGATGGACACCCCACCCTCATGACCTCATCCAGTTCTAATCACCTCCCAAGCCCTCCCTCCTCCACATTTCACTAATTTATGATTTGGGGGTTTGGTTTTCCAAGGCATGAACTTTTGAAGGACACATCCAAACCTTAGGTACGTCAGTTAGCGATCCATTGCTGTAGCAAGATAAGTCAATCGGATTTCAAAGATGTTTGGTTTTAAAACGTTTTGTGTGTGTGTGTGTGTGTGTGTGTGTGTACCAGGGTCTCTTGCCACTGCCAATGCATGCCAGTCTGGTTTCAGATGGAAAGCTGTGGAATGGAACCCAGGTTGGCAGGCTTTACCAGCAAGTTCCTTTAATCACTAAGCAATCTATCTCCTCAGCCCCAAGAGGTTTGTCTCAAACCACTTAGAGCTTTGGGGCTTTCAGTTCATGGTCTCATTGCCTTTGGACATCCTGCGGAGGGAATCCCATCCATTTCCTGGCCTGGAATTCGAGGGAGAATGAGATTGGAGGGGCTCCACCATACTTTCTAAGAGAAGTCCTCCACGACCCAGCCTCCCCAACTGGGACCACTTTGAAGGTCCTACCACGTCCCCGTATATGAAGCTGAAAGCCAAGCCTGCCTTTAGCACATGGGACCTAGGAACATTCTAGATCTAAATTATAGCACCCCGGCAGCTTTCCACCAGTGATGGCTGTGCCCAGGGTGAGGTGGGATGTTAGGATGACAGGAACATGAGGAGTAGGAGCTGTCAATGTCATGACGGACAGGAAGCAGAGAAGAGCAGGTCAAGACACAGCCCTCAATGACACACTTCTTTTAGCCAGGTCCCACTGTGGTGGTTCGATCCCGGCGTCCCGTATAAACTTATGTGTTCTGGGTGCTTGATCCCCAGCTGATGGCAGTTTTGGAATTGTGTTGTTGGGGGCGGGCTTAGGAGCCTTCTAGCCAGCTTCCCCTTGCCAGTGTTGGGCACATTCTTCTGATGCTCTTTGTCACCTTCTGTGACAGAGGTCACGTCCACTCTCTACTCACGCCATCATCTTCTCTCCCGTCATGGAGCTTCCTCTCAAGTCTGTAAGCCAAAAGAAACCCATTCCTCCACAAGTCGCTTTTGGTGGGGTTCTTTCAGCAGCAAGGAGAAAGCTGACTGCAACATCCATCTTTTAAGTTTCCGGAATCTTCCAAAATAATACCACCAGGTAGGGGCTAAGCCTTCAATGCATGAGTCTTTTTTTTGGGAGGGGACACTTTGTATCTAAACCATGCACAAGATTAGATAAGAATGAAAGGGAGCCTCATGTGTGAGCGGTACTTGTACTTACCAAACTAAGAAGGAAGCGGGAAGAGAATTTTCGCAAATAGCTATCAGTGGATTGGTAGGTGGAGTGGTGGGACCCAATGGATTATTCCTATTAAACAGGGAGAGTTGGCAAGCAGGCAGAGATCTGGGTTGGAGTTCTGAGGGGAAAGAAGGTGTGAAGGGAGGAGTGTGTGGGCGAACTTGCCTGGGGAGACGCAGCATAATTACTCAGTGTCACTAAAGGTCGATTTAATGTTTATGATCAGCAGATTGAATAATCTCAGCAGGGACATTCATTTGCTCAAGAGCAGATCTAGAGGAGGGAGATTGTTGTTCTTTCCCCCTAGGGTAAGAAGGAGGGAGGGAGGGAGAGCCCAGGAAGTTTGAGATTTTGTGTAGAAGGGTGACCAAATGATGGAACATGGAATTTATACTGGGAAAAGAGAGAGGTGTAAGGGCAGAGGGTAGGAAAAGAGCGAAGGATCCGTTTAAGATCAGGAAGTATTGGCATTTGAGGGTGTGAGGCAAAATGGATACCGTCCTGGGAATGGGTGGCTACACCCATCAGTTTACTGTGACTATAACACCCCCCCCCAGATAATTAGTTTATGAGAAGGAGAGGTTCTGTTGCAGACCTCCCTCAGGGTTTCAGCTCATGGTTGTTTTGGCCCTTGCTTCTGGGCCTATGGCAAGAGAATGCAGCAGCACATGGCCCCTCATGAAAGACACAGTGTTTCACTCATGGTGGCCAGAGAAGGAAAAAGAGGGAAGAGGAGGGCTTGGGGGGTCAGTGACCTAATTTACTTTCTCTAGGCCTTGCCCCTGAAGGTTCCCCTGCTTCCAAACATTCCATAATGGGATACAGTTCAGGAAATAAACAAGGCACAAGCCTCAGAAAGTTCCTGCAACTTACAAGGTTCACAAAGCCCCTCTCATCAGGTGGGCTTTCTCATGCTCTGGGACCCTCTCTGCCTTAATGCAGGAGTTTTGCTTTCTTTCCTTCTTGTAAGCTCTATAATAAAAATCTTTCTAAACTTCAACTAAAATGGTCTGCGAATTTCATTTGTTAAATTCACAAGACAAGAACCCGGAGGCTGTTGAACTCAGAAGTTTCGTGTGACCATGAACCTCCAGTATCCTAACTTTTGAATTACCGCCTAACCAAGAGCTGAGAAAGGCTGTGGATTTCTCAAAGACACCCCACATTTCTCTGATCCCTCCTGTAACTCTCCTCACCCATATACCTGTGAGTAACCCCAATAAACTCACTGGTTCACTAAGCTAGACCTGTGGAGTCATCGGCATGGCTACTGAAATCACCATTAGCTTTGTCTATGAGCTCTACCAGACTGAGTGACTCCAACCATTACAGTTAAACGTAGGGATTATTGGACAGCAAGAGGCCTACAGTCTGTTTCCATTCTTGACCAATATATCATTGGTATTCCGAAGCCCTAATGGGTGGTGTACACCCCAGCATGGCAGAGACGGAACAGGAAGCTGACAGTCAGCAACCAGCCCGTAGCGAGACTGAGAGCAAATGAACCCATTCTGGGTGATGAGCGAACCTTCCAGACGCAGAACAGAGGAACTTCAGAGATGACAAATGACAAACCCAGCTCCCTTGACTCAGAGGAACCACAGCAAGCCTCCAAGACAGGACCGAGAACGATAGCTGACGTATCTGGGGTTAAATAGCTGTCGAGCCCAGGAATGAATGCGTGAAAAAATTAAAAAACAAAAACCAAAAAACCGCATTCTCATCAAGCACCTGTCCACGCCCACCTAGGAGCGCCCAAGCCAGCTTAGCAGCTCTGCGCCTGCGCGAGCTGCTGCGCCGATACTTCCGTTCTGTTCCCGGGCAGCTTCGCCACGCTAAGATTGAGCCTCTAGGGCCTCCGTAGGCGTGGATCGGGCTCGGTGGCGTCCCGGCGTGCTTCGCGGCGTTCCCACGCCCCCGTGACGCTCCGCTCGGCTGTCGGAAGCGGCGGGGGGCCTTGTCGCTCTTCCGGTCAGGGAGGCGCGGGGCGATGGCGGCTCAGAAGATCAACGAGGGGCTGGAGCACCTGGCCAAAGCCGAGAAGTAGTGCGTGAAGGGCGTCCTCGGCCGGCGGGGGGCCGGGCGGAGCGGGCGGGCGGGGGGGGGGCGCGGGCACCTGCGCGCCACGCGCTCCGTGGCCGCCAGCGCCCGCTTGGAGTGACCCCGGGTTGACCCCGAGGATGACTCCGGGGATGACTCCTGGGATGACCCCGGGGATGACGTGTCATCGTCCGGGAGGGTCTGGGCAGGGGGTTGTGTGCAGGGGTGACATGCTATTCCCGGGGGTGCACAGCAGTTTTTGGGGAACGGGGCGAATTCTCCTGAACCCTCCTGACGGACACGATCGTGGCCCGTGTTTTTATTTAGCACTGACCCACGAGGTATGGTGGTGTGCTGTTCGGTGCTTCACACGCACACACCGCTTCACGATCTGCAATCTCCACGACTCCCCAGATGGCAATCCTTTGCTTTATCCAAGAAGAACCGGGGCTCCAGGAGGCCTTGGAGGGCTGCCTGTCCCGAGGGGACCACGGCCCGGAAAGCAGAGCCACCGTCACTCAGTGCAAAACCACCTGCAGCGTCTGCTGTGCCACCCTGCGCCCCAGCTTTGGCTCTCCTTGCTGGAGGTGGAGCTGTCGAGCCCTGAGAATAGGGTGCACGGTCCCAACCGTGTTCTAGAAACTCAGAGGGAGAAGTCATGTCAGAGGAAGTTTGCGCAGGGTTTCCTAGAGATGGATTCTGAACAAGGTTTGAGAATTTTGCAGACAGGAGAAGGCTTGGGAGAATGTTCTGTGAACAGGATGTAGACTGGCCACCTGGAGGAGAACGTGCCCAAGGAACACTACCTGCCTAAGAGTCGCCTTGCCAAAGGGTGAGGTAGAGAAGCAGGTATTCCAGCCAGCGAGGCGACAGTCCCCAGGTGGTCTTGAACCTTAGGCTTTCCAGGAATGGAATAACCAACTAGTTACCATTGTTTTTGGTCAACATAAATGGAGCTGCATTGCGGAGATTGAACTGTAGGGAAGAGAGGAAGAGCTGGCGTGTTTGATAAGCAGAACACTTACCAAGTTGTCACTGTAACTACTGGTCACTGTGGATGCTTAGAGTACCCAGGGAGCTAGATAATTGGGCAGGTGAGTAAGAATAAAGTGATCAGAAGGATTTAGTGGGGATGTAAAGTGAGGGAAAGTTCATTTTCAGGGCCTTGGGGGGGAATGGATGCAGAGACAGGTTAGAAGGCTGTACTCAAGGGAGTAGGGATGACTGAGTTAAAGAACAGTGAGGGCAGGATTGGTGTCCTTTCTCCCAAAAGTTTTGACAAGCCCTGATGACAGCTGAATATAGAGGAGAGACCTCCTAGACTTCTAAGCTTGTCACTTGTTAGCTGAAGGTGTGGGAGGGCTGGGGTTGTGGCATTTAGTTGTGAAGGGTTCTGTTTGAAGTGTCTCTAGGCAGAGGAGTCATCGTTGTAGGAAAAATGGACCAGAAGCGTTGGAGAGCAGATTGGATTCTTTAATTTTCAGTGATAGTTCATTCTTGGCATTTGTAGTTCTGTTAAATAGTGGTCTTGCCTAGGAAAGCAGCCAGTTTTTTTTATTGACTGGGGGTAAAAACAGACAACAGCCATAACAGGCTAGTTATCAAACCTCAATTAACAGGCCTTGCTCTTCCTGACGAGATGTCCTGCAGTGTCATCTCTGGCTCTTACACTTTAGACGTTTGACTCTTGGTCTTGGTGAGACTTATGTGTGTTTCAATAAGGAATGTGATGAAGGCTTTGGAGTAGGGATGAAGGGTAAGAATTTTGCTTTGCTTCATATTTCCTCAGTTTTGTGGATTAGACTAGACATATTGCATGCAGTTTGAGAATTTTATTTTTCCTTGCCCTGAAATTTTTCATTGACTTGAACACTTGCTTACAGACTCAAATCTCGTTGCAGTCTATATGTTAAATATTTGGTGCGCTAAATAAATTTTATAGGCAAAAAGCAACCTTAATTTGATGCCCTAGGCAATTAATGCATGTGTCACAGACTGAACCACAGGATACCTCAGGTCTCCCCATTTGCCATTAGGTCCCCCAGATTCATGTGAAGCTAGCTAGCAGTGCTGTATGCCTGCAGGCTGTCATGACAGAATCAAACTTAGAATTTAAGATGATCCTTAGCAGTTCTTCCCTAGTGAATTAATTTGTACTCTAAGCTTGAAGTTATTAAAAAAAAACACAAAATACTGAAAAAAAAAAGCGCAAGTCAGATAAGCGACTCAACACTGAATGTCTCTTGATTTGCTTCTAAAGCCAGCTGCAGTCCTGGAAGATCCTGTCTTTCTTTCCTGCTCAGTGGCTGTCACTCCCCAGTCTTCTCCTGTCTGCAGTCTCCCCAGGAATCCTGTCTGTGTCTTTGGTGTGGCAGGTGCTAATGGCACCATCATTTTACTCTGTGCAGTAACTGCTCGTTGCCCAGGACGCTGGGTTTCCAGGTTCTCAGTTGATCCCTCCAGGGGTGGAATCAGCCATGGGCATTCCCTACTGATGCTGCTGGTCTGGGAACCATGCTTATTCTTTTTTGCATGTTACAAAGACATTTCTAAATGACTCTGGCTGGGCAGGGGGAGAATTGAGGTTGTATGTAAGGTGAGGCAGAGGTGGAAAGGTTGGGGTTTATGCCTGATGACTTCCTCATAATAAACTTTTAATAACCTACAAAGTCTTTCAAAGAGGGGTCTAATTTACATATGTAATATGTAGCCCATAGCTTCTGATAAATGTCTTTCTTTTATTCCAGCCTGAAAACTGGTTTATTAAAATGGAAGCCAGACTATGACAGTGCTGCTTCTGAATATGGAAAAGCAGGTATTTGTGACTGGAGTCCTGTTGCTCCTCTGTGTGAGAGTAAAGTAATCAGCCAGCTCTGGCTTAGCTTCCTGAGGCTTTGACAGAACCAGAAACAGACCACTGCTGCACACCCTGTGCGGTTCCCTCCCGTGTGTGCTGGTAAAAGTTCATGTTCTTATGGACAAGATAGAACATTTATTACTTTGTTAAGGAAGTTTAACAAATGTGTTTTGTATGCCTCTGAGACTGAACACTTCTTTTGGAAATAAATACTCTTAACTCAAGTTTCCACTAATAAACCTGTTACTTCTTTTCTTTGAAGAGTTTATGAAAAAAATGCATTTAATCAGTAGATAATTTTTTTAAAAAGCAAGAATGGAAATAGTTCCAGTATTTTGTTTTCATTATTTTATTAAAGAGAATGTTAAAGAATGTGTTTTTAAAAAATTACATCTGACAATACTTTTTGCACAAAACGGAGACTAAGGCAGGAGGATTGGCTCAAGTTCAGGGGTAGCTTGGATTACTTATATCAAGACTATGTCTCACACAAAGCAAAATAAAAGTGACACTTTTTAAAAATCACTATACTTTTTACTTCTTTGTAATCACCCCTTGGTGAGTTTTACAAAATATGTATGACTGTCTTTTAGCTCATGCCCCTGCCTCCCCCCCATTTGTTTTGCTCTGATAATGTGCCTTTTAAAACATCTGGCAATGTGCTTTAGCTCTCTGAACAGTGCAGATAACTAAAAAATATTTTTTAAAAGTCTTTGTTTTGGACTAGAGCAATGGCTCAGCAATTAAGGAGGCTGCTTGCAGAGCCTGGTGGTCTGGGTTCCTTTACCCAATACCCACATAAAGCCAGATGCACAGTGTGCTGTATGAGTCTGGAATTTGCAGTGGCAGGAGGACCTGGAACGACCATACTCTCTCTTGTCTTGTCACTTTCTTTCTCTCTGTCACTCCAATAAAGAAATAAAATATAGGTAGGGTCTCACTCTAGCCCAGGCTAACCTGGAATTCACTATATCCTCCTACCCGTGTGAGTGCTAGGATTAAAGGAATGCACTATCATGCCCAGCTTAAAATTTGGTTTTTAAAAATGGCTCAATATTATACACTTATTTAAAAGACTGTCAAAAGTTTTTTTTTTTTTTTTAAACAAATGAACGTTGTTTATTGAGCTTCTTTTTCTGTAAGGAAGCACTGTTTTCTTTGTGAGAGCTGAGGCTGGTGCCCTGAGGTGCTGTTGGTGCTTGCTACTCAGGATCATTTGGGCACTTGGGAACAGTAGTGTCTGGAGTTGTTTGTGTTAGTGAAAAGTGCACTGATACGTTGTTAGTAGTCAATAATTAAAACTTGTAAAATTACTTCTAATGTATAAATAATCAGAAAGCTTATTGGGAAATTGCTTTAGGAGAAAGTATTTTCAGTTTTATAAAACTTCCTATTTGAAATCAGTGTGTTTTGTAATGTTTCATATAAAATGTAGATTTTGGTAATGATTCACTTGAGGGTTTTTAATGATAGAAATAGAAGTTCTATTTTTTTTTTTTCTGTTTCAGCTGTTGCTTTCAAAAATGCCAAACAGTTTGAGCAAGCAAAGGAGGCCTGCCTGCGGGAAGCTGTTGCCCATGAAAATAACAGGGCGTATCCTTTAAAGCCTTTAACAAGAAATGAAACAATGAAATGATTTTGAGAAGTTATTCTTTATTATACATTTTTTTAATGTTTGAATTTAAATGCTTTTAAGCTAGAAAAGGATTAGAAAAATTCTATGTTTTTGAATGGAAGCATTTATGGTAATGTGTGATTTCAGGTCTGCATTGGTGCACAGCTGCACTGGAGAGTATTTTCTCTTGTTGGTTTTCCTCGGCAGCTTTCTTGAGACGAAGGGAGGAAGATCTGCATGAGTATGCTGAAGACGTTAAGATACGGTTGTTGAGAAAATGCATGAACTGCTTTGTAAAGAAATAATCTTCCTTAGATACTTGGAATAAGATTTATGAGTATTTTAAAATATTAAGTGTTTGTGGGTTGTATAAAAACTTATAAAAATGCTCCTTTTATCCAGCTGGCTGGTCCTGTGTTCCAGCAGACAGTGCCTGATAGAAACAGTTTGAATCTGGCCAGCATCTGAAGGATGCAGGTTTCAGGCACGTCAACAGACACTGCTTTTTTCTTCTTCACTTGTTTGTAGGATTTGTCTTGTGGAACCAGTTGGGCCAGTGATTTGATTAACCATCTTTGAAAACTAAATGTCTAGAAACCATTGATTTCTTCTTTTTTCCCTTAATTTTGACTTCATTGTATCTATTCAGTCTTTTTCATGCTGCCAAGTAAGTAATATTCTTCCCGTTCTCATGTATTTGCAGATTATGTCTTAAATATTGGTGGTTTTTATAGGCTGGTAATTTTTCCCCAGGCTATACATTTGCAAATACTGAATTATTTTGTATTAATCTAAATAATATAATTATGTTCGGTTGCTTTAGTCTTCAACTGAACCTTAAAAGCTAAATCACTCTTAACAATGAGATACATGTTAAATTAAGCACGCTGTTTCAGAACTGTTTTATTTAGTAACCTATAAAGAAGGAAAGCACAAGGGGAGTCAGAAGGGCTTCGGAAGGAAAGCAGGCCTGCTTCTGCTCTGAAGAATACTGGGGCTTGGGTTTGTCAGTTAACCTTTCTGAGCAGCACTTCATTTTGCAAAATAAAATCTCTTCTAATGTCCCAAAGGCTCCATCGCCCACGAAAACAAAGATAATTAGAAATGACAGTGTGTGGTATCACAAGCCTGAAGTGACATGTTGTGCTTGAGCTTGTTTTCATTGGGCTCAGTGTCTCAACTTAGTACCTTCACCAGACAGCCCCTCTTCCTCCTCCTCCGTCATGAATGACTCATCAGAAAAATTGTATTCTCTCTGCAGAGCTTATGAGCAAGCTGGCATGATGTTGAAGGTTAGTAATGTTGGCTCACCGCTGGGGTGGAGGCACATGGATTCACAGTTTCTTGATGTAGAATTTATGATGAGGTGGAAAGGTTTCCTTACTGTAAAGCAAGAGGGGAAGAATTTCCTACCGGTCCTTCCTGTGTCTCGAGAAGAGAAGTGTGTTGCAGGGAGCTGGGAGGAAGCAGGGTCTCCTCGCTAATCAGGACAGAGGCGTGCTATGGGGGAGGCCACCTTGGATGAAGACCTTGAGGACATCATTGTGAATGTTTTCAAGTGCTTATTCCATTTTAACTGTGATGTTACCATATAAGCTGGACGTAGTGGCTCATGCCCTAGTACTGGGAGGCGGAGGCAGGGTGTCCCTGAACTGGACACTGTCATGGTTTATATAGTGAGGTCCAGGCCAGCTTGGGCTACAGTGTGAGACTCTTGTCTAACAGGTAGGGGGAAAAATTGAATTTTTCATGTTTGATTCTGCTTTCCTTAAGTTGACACACTTTCTGCCCATGCCACATGCTCTGTTCTGCCTGCAGGAAATGCAGAAACTGCCTGAGGCTGTCCACCTGATCGAGAAAGCCAGCATAATGTACCTGGAGAACGGCACCCCAGATACAGCCGCCATGGCCCTGGAGCGCGCCGGGAAGTAAGGAGCTCTGCGCTTGTGGGGTGCACTGGCTCTGCAGAGAACTCACTGTCCATTTTCATAAACCCCTGTGAAAAACAAGCTTTCTGTTTCTCACCATTAGTCAAATTCTCTTGTCTAATTCAGGCTTATAGAAAACGTAAATCCAGAAAAGGCTGTACAGTTGTATCAGCAGACAGCGAATGTGTTTGAAGTAAGTGAACTTTTTTCTTCAATTACTTGAAATGTTTCAGTTTATAATATGTAGGAAATCCAAAATACAGTAAATGCTTTTTAAGGTTTTTCTGTGTTTACAACCCAATTCTGTTCCTTTTCTCTGGGAGAAATTGGTGAGCAGGCTGGCAGCTGTGGTGCCCACCGCCTACTGCCAAGACTTTGTAAAGTTGTAATTGAGGGCAGGAAGAGCTGGCTCATGCGCTGACACGCCTCCCTTGATCCCTTCAGAATGAAGAACGCCTGCGGCAGGCAGTTGAGCTGCTGGGGAAAGCCTCGAGACTGCTGGTGCGCGGGCACAGGTGTGGCTTTCACAACGAATCCTCTGGGCCATGTGTCTCTTGAGTCTATGAATTGTCTACTACACGAACTACTGACTACTCCATTGTGCAGTGCCGGATTTTATCGTGCACTGTGCTTTTGTTGGCCAAGAGTGGCTCAGCTGTGTGAAAGAATAGTTTTCGTAATCTGCTACTGGGCTAGTTTATGTTTTTCTCTTTTAAAGCACATGTATACTGGAATTAATAACAAAAGTCCACCTCCCAGGTGTGTTGGCTGGCGGATACCTTGAATCCCACCCCTGGGGAGGTAGAGGTAGGAGGATCACCATGAGTTGGAAGCTGCCCTGACTGAGACTACATGGTGAATTCCAGGTCAGCCTGGGCTGGGCTAGAATGAGATGCTACCTCAGGAAAAAAAAAAAGGAAAAAAGTGGAGTCATGCCACTGTGTCTCAGGGCGGGGACCACAGGAGAAGGGAAGGCTTCCCCTGAGAGGTCAGCTGAGGACCCTTTTCCAGCTCCAAGTCCATGTTTCTCTGGAAGCCCCCTAGAAGTGCCACTCTGAAAGGTTACCTGTGGGTTTTGACATGCGTGATGAAAACTTGTTCTAAACTAAGCCCTCAGTGTAGTGGGAAAGTCTGAATTGAGCCAGCGGTGGGAGTAGATGGGAGAGGGATGTGGAAGTGCTTGACAGGAGACATGATGGAGCTCTGGGTGACCAGGAGGCTCTTCCTTCTACCTTGTGATTTTACTTCCTTTTTTTTTCTTTTTACTAAAAGTGAATTTTATAATGATATTTTCCATAGTGTTTGAACAAAAGTATTTTTGGGAGACTGTTACAACATAAAATTGATGTAAATTTGTTTAGGAATGTAAAAAATTTGATATTTTATAAAGTGTCACTGGGTACCTATGGTATGAAAGAAAGTCTGTTGTCATGGTACTTTTATCAGCAACTTCAGTAGTACCAGAGAAAGAAAACTTAATTGGTAATTTAGTTAATTACAAGGTTTTTAAAAAAAAATTGAAACATTGAAATTAGAAAGTAATTAGAGGCTACCAGTTGTCTGAAAACTAAGACAGGTATTTTACACTTTACACTATAGTAGGATGTATTAACACAGATTGTAAGGGTCGGTCCTAACCTAAGCATGCACTAGTGACCAGATCAGTGTATCAGTCAGCCTGGTCGTTCTGTTACAGACTCCCGCTTCTCCTCCTTTGGAACATCATTCAGAAGTTGTGCAGAAAGTCAGCTAGTGCCTGGGGCTCCTAGGAAAGGCCTTTCATACTTGTTGGTAGGGATCCCAGGCTCACATCCCAATGCCTTTAAGAGAGATCTGAGGCAGCCGAGCATACCGGCCCAGGTGTGCTTCCCTTCCTTGAGTCCAAGCAAGCAAAGAGGGCTGGGACTGGCCCTGGATCCTAATCCCAGGGAGGGCTGGCTTTGTGAGAGAATCACCGTAGAGACCAGCTCAGCAGCAATGACAAGAAGCATAGTTGGGAATGTGACCAATAGGTAACGAGTTTGATAGATGGTTAAGAGTGTGTTTCAGAGTTGAGACAGTTGGGGCCAAGGAGGAATTCCAGTCATTGTGAGGAAGGTGTCCGATAAAGACTTGAGTCACATGCATATGATTCCTGTGGGGTTTACATGTTGTTTGTTTCATCAGGGTTAACTCTTTTTTTAATTACTGGAAGATAACAGTTTGTCTCAGTAAAACCGTTTTTGTTATGCGTATTAAGAAATACCTTATGGGAAAGCCATGTGTCTTTAATTATAGTTACAAATAGTTTGTTGGTTAGTTCCATGGACTTTCAGCAATATTGATCAGCTCTCTTGACTACTAAATTTTATAAATGTTCAGTAGTCCTCTTGGCTCTATTGCTAGGTAGTTATAAGCATATGGAAATGCTGTTCTTATGCCAAGGAAATAAATAACTCATGTTGATCAGTGTAGACTTTATAGTTAAGTATATGACAAGCCTCCAATGCTGAGCTTCCTACTGGAATGCAATGTTTTGGCCTTATGTTCACAGCCTGTTCTGATAGAGTTTATTTTATATAATACAACCTGTGATAAATAAGCTGATGTCCTCACTTTAAAATAATGCAGATATCTGGGGTCCCCTTTCATTGATTTTCTAGTTGTAAAGCAAATTACCACAAGCGCCACATCTTAAAACATCAGTTGCTTGTTATGTCAGTTTCTGTGGGTCAGAAGCGTAGTTACCACATGCCAAATCTCTGCTCAGGGTCCATCAGGCTGAAACCATCTCATCTGAGGCATGCTCTCTCTTCCAGGCTCCTTAGGCTTTGACTGAACTCATCTTCTGAAGCTGTGTGACAGAAACCCCAGATTTCTTGTTGCCTGTCAGCCAGGGACCACTCTTAGCTGTAGAGTCCCTTGGCATGTGCCCCAAAGGTGGCTCCCAACATGACAACTGCTGCTGGTTCTGGCTCAGGAGAGCCTGGCCCTTTGGGTGTCATGTGATGAGCCCCTGCAGACAGCCTTTGATTCACTCACAGTTACTGACTAGTATCTGGTCACAGGAGTGATGGCCCATCACAGTCAGGTCACACCCAGACTCTAGGGGAATCATATAGACAGTTTTATAAGGGCAAGAATCTTAGAATTTTGCCACTACACCCAATTTATAAGTGACCTTCCAAAAAGTTATCACATTGGTTTTTTAGAAATTCAGAGCACATTTCTCCAGTGATTTTGTTTTTTTAGGTACTAAGTTGCAGTGGCACATCCCACAAAAGTCCAGTTTCACACATGTAAATTACAGCAGTATCATAAATCAAGCATGCATGCATGTGTAACTATTTAAAAAGACAATTAGCATGCGGAAAAACCTCACCTTATATCCCATTCCCATAGTTCTGTCTTGGGTCACAGCACTGTCCCTTATGTCCAGCCTCTTGCCCTCTTTGGCTATGGACTCATATAAACTGGTAGTTGCTTCCAGGACTTCACATTGTTCATGGGAATAAAATTTCATCCAGTCAGGAGTTAGGTGCTGTAAGGATTATCTTGGAATTCAGAGTATAATGAAATTTTACCAGGAGGTGAGGATTTGGTGGACAGAGAGAACAGATGGACTTGGGAAAGTGTTTGGTCATCCTTTGCTCTTCATCTACCATTGGGTGGAATGGAAGGAAGGAGAGTGAGAGAAGACAGGAAAGAGGAGTGTTGAAGTCAGACATACAGAAAGACTAGCTCATCTCACTAGGTAGGGTCTATTGAAGCGTCAGTGCAGCCTGTGAGGGAGGATGTGGGGGAGCACAGGAATGATCTTAGGGAACCTGAAGTTCTTTTGTCTGGAAGGAAGTGAGTCTGGGACGATGCAGTGGAAGGTTGTCTAATACATTCCACAAAGCTGTTTGCTCAGCATAGTGGATGGCCCTCACCAAACTTACAACTGTCCATTTGCACTAACCATTTGTCTGTGGTCGACTTGAAGGAAGTCAGGTCATTGGAGAGGCAAGCTAGGTGAGCAGAGCTAATGGAACGTGCTACGAGCAGTTGGCAGTGCCATTCCTCTTGTCCCGAGTGTCTGATATTAAATGCAGCGTGAGTGGCTTGAGCTGCCCTGATTTACGTCTCATTTTCCTTTTCAGGTTTGACGAGGCTGCACTTTCTATTCAGAGAGAAAAAAAGATTTATAAGGAGATTGAGAATTACCCAACATGTTATAAGGTAGTCTTTAAAATACCTGTTTTGGCTTTCTGTCAGATAATTTTTATTACTACAAATACCTAAGCCAGGATTCTGCGTATATGCATGCTTATGTAAAATAATATTTTATGGACTTCTCTTTCTCACCATGACAAAGTTATTATAGCCCATCTCTCTTGCTTTCCATTAAAATTACTAAGCAAAATACAAAGCAAGCTTCCTCAAACTCGGAACAGCAAACAAAAGCAGTGGGCTGTGGAGGGAAAGCCACCAACAGGAATGCATTTTCTGGACTTTTCTAATTTTCTCTCATGACATTACCCTGAAAGAAGCTCCCATCATGGCATTGGATAGCAGAGGTTATAACCAAAAATCTCCAAAGATACTCCATCCCTATGACCAGAGCAACTGGAACCGTTCCACAGCCTTGCCTTTGCTCAGAGGTTGAGCTTCAGTCATGGAGCTACAGCTGTGTTGTGTCCATAGGAATGCTGGTGTGGCCAGAGGAACTGGGAAGAGGAGCCAGGACAGAGGGAGAGTGGGAGATGGGAATCCCTTGTGCGTGTGTGGCCCATACAAGTCTTAGCTGGGCCTGCCTGGGCAGGTGCAAAGGAGGACTCATGAGAACTGAAATGAAACCACTCGCTCTGCCCCAGAAGGGCTTGTGTGGGGGACAGACCCACAGCACACACACAGCAAAGGATTTGAACTGAGCTCAGAACCAGGGCCCTCCTGAAGCAAGACGTAGTCTGCTGTGTGGACGTCTCAGTTGATTGCCTGCTAAGAATATCACACACTCCTGAGAATTCCAGCAGAGGAACTGTATCCAGGATACAGTCCAGAATTTCTCAATAGACAAAATCCAGGAAGAAACAAGCATCTTGTCAAGAGAAAAAGACAACTGGTGCTAATGCCTGTGACCGGGCTGTTGGAGTTTCCACTTCCAGTGAGAAGGCTTCTGAGAGCTGTTGTGACTGCCCCATAGGCTCTCGCAAACACAGTTGAAATGAGTGGGAAAGAGCCTGTATTTAATAGAAAAAAATATTTTTATAGAAACTTACAAATTAAAAAGGAATTTTAATACTAAATATAATATCCAAAATAAGTTACTAGATGATATTTTTACAAAGAAGATAAAGATGTCATTATCCTGAAGATAGAAAATAGATCAGCAAAACAATACACAAAAACAGATTTAAGAATCTTTTATGGGCCAGGCATGGCTGCAATTCCAGCATTTTATGGACCAGGCAATGCCATAATCCCAGCATTCAGAAGGCTGAGGCAGGAGGATTGTGAGTTTGGGACCAACCTGGGCTACATAGTGAGGCCCTGTCTCAAAAAAATAAATAAATAAAATAAAAACTATTAAGAGTTGGTTTTTGTCAGTAAGGCTTTATCAGTCATAGCCTTGATCTTAACTTCAGTTTTCTTGTTGGCTTATAAGTAACCTTGTTTCTGTTATCTAGAGTTCTCTCCCCTCTAGCTCACCTAGAGTTCCATAGTGTATTGTGGTTCATTTTTTCAAGATTAACTTGATAAAGGTATTTCTTCACTGGTTGTATTCTGATGCTTTGTGGTCAAGGCATGTCCTCAGGCCAGTAGTTCCAGGACCACCCTGCAGTGGTTGGAACTGGCAGAATCTCAGACCCATTCAGCCAGGCTTCTGCCTACCAAAACCCCTGTGTGGTTTGCAGATACATTCATATTTGAGGCATACTGTTGTGGGTCTTTTCTCCCAGGTGTCCTGTAGATGATACTCTGTGTGTGTGTGTGTGTGTGTGTGTGTGTGTGTGTGTGTGTGTAGGTGTATGAAGACTCTAAAAGTGAAATTGTTTTTAAAGACCTCCAAGAAATTGTCTTTATGAAAATAGATAAAAATTTAGACCATAATCCTGTCTTTTGTTTTAGAAAACAATTGCTCAAGTCCTAGTTCATCTGCACAGAAATGACTACGTGGCTGCAGAGAGGTGTGTGAGGGAGAGTTACAGGTAAGGTGCTGGGAGGACTGTCTTGACTGGCAATGTGGTCAGATAAATATTTCTAGCTACGAGGCTGTCTTATCAATCTTCCTAGGGGTAGTGTTCCATTTCAAGGGTTTTATTGTTAAGCTTACTTTTTGAAATACTTGAGATGAACCCTGGATCCTTGTGCATGCTAGGCAAGCTTCTACTATTGAACCCCAGACCCAGCCCCCACCTTAGGTGTGCAGTAGGAGTTTTACAAGTTTGCTTATTATTACGTCTTTCAATAGGGGAGTTTCCGTGAGAGTGACTGATTTCAAGGGTGTGTGTGTGTGTGTGTGTGTGTGTGTGTGTGTGTTATTTGCCTTCTAAAAATAGGGAGCAACAACAAAAATAAAAGTTCTTGTCGGTTACCAAATCAAAATGAAGTGTTGTCTTGTGTGGGTTGACGAATGAGCATCGATATTTTCGGCTGCTGTGGTGGGCTGTCCTGAGCCCTGCAGGGTCCTCACATCCCTAGACTCTACTCATTGCCAATAGCGCCCCTTGCACCTAGAATAATGAACGTGTCCGCAGACCCTTGCTCCCTTTGTGAAGTGTTCTAGGGGAAAGATAAGTGTGGCTTGTGCTTTCCACAGTATCCCAGGGTTTAATGGCAGTGAGGATTGTGCGGCCCTCGAGCAGCTCCTGGAAGGCTATGACCAGCAAGACCAAGACCAGGTGTCGGAGGTCTGCAACTCGCCCCTCTTCAAGTACATGGACAATGATGTAAGCAAGCCTGCCCAATTGGCCTCTCCTTTTCTTTCCTCTTGAAAGATGTATCTCCTCTCCCCTCCCTGCACACCATGAATTTGTGAGGTTTTCTGCCTCTGATTTTCATCTCAAACTTTACTCATAAAGGAGCCAACAAACTTCAGTGATTTCTTCATGTGTTTAGATAATGTGGATTTCAACCATATTACCTAAATCTTGTCATGTGCATATTTTAAAATTTCTCAGCGTTTCCTTCCCTCAGTTGTCCCGGTCTGAAAGAAGCTGTTGCAGTTCAGTAGGGTTAAAGGAATCCCACTTCTGTGACAGCTAGTTGTACAGTGCATGTTATTAATCATTCATGTCCAAGCCTCAGGTAACTTACCTGTCAAAGTGGAATTCCTTACTCTTGCTTCCTGGACTGTTGGGAAAAATCCTCACTTTGCTTGTGAGAAAAAAAAACGCACACAGTGTGTTACACGTGAGTGAGCCGTGGCCACGAGCCAACCTCTTTCACTTCCCTCCTTCAGTCCACACTTACTTGGTTAGAGAATTGAGAGTTCTTTGTGTGTATGTGTGTGTGTGTGTGTGTGTGTGTGTGTGTGTGTGTGTGGTTTTTCAAGGTAGAGTCTCACTCTAGCCCAGGCTGATCTGGAATTCACTATGCAGTATGTAGTCTTGGAGCAACCTCAAACTCACGGTGATCCTCCTACCTCTGCCTCCTGAGTGCTGGGATTGAAAGCATGCGCCACCACGTCTGGCTCAGAGTTGAGAGTTCTGTCACAATACCAGATTAATTTTAGGCCTTTAATTCTCCTGCAGTGATGCAGAGAAATCAATTTTTCTTTTATTCTAGATAAATTTGTGCATATTTATTCATTCATTTTTTGTGACCGTCTCACTGCTCTGTAGCCCTGCCAGCCTTCGACTTGAGACATTCTACCACTACTTCCCGCTTCCAGCTTCAGAAAGCTTTTTTTCTGTAAAGTAAGAAGTTTACATATTAGAGTTTAAAGTAAGGAAATTTAGTATATGAGCATCGATAAACAGGTCACATTCCATCAGATGATCTGATTATAAGCATAGATACTAAGATAGCATGTGCTTATTTTGTTTTTGTGGGATTTGATATCTGTACTCTGATTTGCTGAGCAGGCCTTTACCTCATACTTAGTAGAAGTAATATTATAAACTCAGTACATCCAGTTTCCTCCCACTCCCAAGGGAGGCCAGTGATCATGTTTTCCCAGCTGAGTGCCTGTTCGTCATTTCTGTGAGACGTCTGACACCACCTGAGCACTGCCCAGCCTGCCTTTCTCTAAATGATGCTTGTGAGGTGGAGGGCTGAGCCCTGGTTCCCAGCTTTATGCTCCTGTTTTGTTGTTGACAGTATGCTAAGCTGGGCTTGAGCTTGGTGGTCCCAGGAGGGGGCGTCAAGAAGAAAGCACCAGCAACACCCCAGGCCAAGCCCGACGGTACTGCCCCCGAAGCGGCTGAGGAGGAGGAAGACGAGTACTCAGGAGGCCTGTGCTAGAGCTCTGCTCACAGAAGACATGAGAGAGGAGAGACGAACAGGGAAAGTCCTGACATGCCGTCTTCAAGGAGTTGGGGCTCCTCTGTGGACATCTCTGCTTCATTGAGGTTATGTGTTGATTAATAAAGACATTGTTAGTTGCCCTTTTCCCAAACCAGCCGTTATATTTCCTACATGTGAAGCAGTTCTTTCTTTCACTGTAAGAGGAGGAGTTACTGGGAAATGCACTGTCACACTTTAATAGATGATTTTAAAATTATAGGCCAAATTCCAGACAAACTATATTCCAAAAAGGGCAGTAGCTATGATTTTTGACTCTCTTGAGCTCTTGTAATTTATTTAACATTGCTGCTACAGGTGACATTGGTAGAAATGCTAATTTTAAAAGTTGTCTAGTTTTGAAAAGGAAGTTCATTCCCTACAACATTACATTTAAATTAGTAAATCTTTTCAGAGGCAAGATACGCTGTTTTGGGCTTCAGTGCATTTATAGCCCAGTAAAATGTGCTTTTATTGGTCTTTTTATGTGACTTCACAGAGTGAAGGTGGCCTGTTGAAATGATTTATAACTGTCTTCTCTGTAAGATGGGCATTTCTTCCGTCTTAGAAAGCAAACAAAACGCTGTGACTGTCTCCAGAACTACTTGACTCTCGACCGGATGGGAGCAAGTTAAGACCTTCCACCTGCTTTTGGGACAGAGGTAGTGCTTCCGTCCATCTCGTAATATGCATCTCTTACCTCTGATTCCTTTAGAGTTGCAGCTAGCTGTTCATAACCTGACATGAGAAGCTGAGAGAAAGATTTGTTTTTTGAAGACATTTAAAGCACTGGGCTGCCACTCTTTCAATACTTCACAGCTACTTCTTAAAGTGTTAGTTTGGAACATTCCTTTTTTGCCCGGTGAAGAAGAGCCTAGGAAGCAGCAGCCCTGTGTGTCTACAGGCCTGCTGAGCGGAGGGCTTTCCTGGCCTTGTGCCCCGCTGGAGTCTCTTGTGTGAGTAGTGTCAGCTTAGTTTCACTCGACTTCGCTCGACTTGTGCAGCTACTGCTCCGTGTTGAGGGGAGCTTGGGCAGAGCGGCATCCTTTGCCAGGAGTGCTCGAGCAGGGGTGTCACTGGACAGCCCTTATCATAGCTCTGCTGCAAAACTCTAGTCAATGTTCCCTTTGCCCTTAACTGACCGCCATAATGCACGTTCTGCAGGTAAGGCTCACTTTCTCTAATTATATTGAGAGAGACTATGAATAATCTGAAGAAGGCTATCTTTGGGCATTTTTATTTAAAGAGAAATTATGAAACAAATACCCTATCATTGCTGCATAAACCCTTCTGACCCAGGCAGAAACTTCTGGGTTCTTCTATGAAGGCTTCTTTGAGCGATTTGGTAATCTAAACCATATTTGGCAGCCTGAGAGGTGTTTTAGATTATTTCTAGAGCATGTTGTTACCCCAGCCTTGGCAAAGGCATCTTCTTCCAGACTGGAGGACTAAGGAAGGAGGGTGCATTCTGGAGCAGCACTGCAGCTCAGCTTGAAACAACATACAGGGCTGTAGGCAGTTGCAAACCCCACTCCCAGCCATATTTAAGAACAAGTATGCATGCAGGACTTCCGGCAAGTTCTTTGATATCAGGGTTGTATGCGTGTCTAGTCTGGAGCATTTGTTCTACATGTAAACCTTTTATTTTTTCACATGCAAAAATGTCTTTTGTCCATTGTGGATGTGGAAAACTTAGTGTTTACAACAAGAAAACGTGTGTCTTTCGGAACTCTGGTGTCCTCACTACCAAAGTGAAATTGCATGAGTGAGCGCCTCGTCGTCTGGTAGACAGTAGTTTATATCAGTAAATAATCAGTCTATAAAACATTTACTATAGTGAAGTTATTTGTACATATTCAGATTATGGTATTTGTGTATGGAATCTGCTGTATCCTATTTTTTCAGCTCTCTGATAAGTATAACCTTAAATATGTTATGGAAATGTAGATGTTTGTTTCTAAAGGAAGATAATTATAAAAATAAATGAAACTATATGAGTATAATTTTGTATTTTGTTATGCCTGTTCATTTCCTTCTTTCAAAGGACATTCTCTTAATTCTTTACATGATCTTAGCTATATTTTACAAAACAATATTGTCTCTTTTTGTTTATATTTTCTGCTCTGTGGGGAGCAGGCACTTTATATTTTATATTTGGGAGTTACTTTATATTATTTGAGCTTTTTAAAAATACTAGTCATTCACTGTAGAGCCTGCTGCTTAGCTAGATAGAAGAGTAAAGAGTATGTTCTCCAAAAGAACTTTTTAACAAGGTCAACTTAGGTAGGATACAATTAGGAGACTGGAGAAAAACAGGGTGAATACTAGTGTTTGAATTAGACGTAATTAGTACTGCTTACCACTCACCTGCAGTTAGACAGTTGTTGACGCTCGACATATAACACTGTCCCTTCCCAGAGTAGAAATTCATATAATTTGAACCTTTGTTTAAGAGAAGTTGTAGTAAAATAATCCAGAACCAGTAGCTCTTGAGCAAGGTGTGATTTTGTATTTCTGTCAGGACTCTGGAGTATTCTAGGCTACTTTGCGGTCACCGTGGATTTTATGGTGGCTCTGTGTGGTGGCTGAAAGGTAAGGGATAGCCACTGTTCTCATAAGGCTGGTAAAAGGCCCAGTACTAGCTTCAGTTTGATGAGGTAAAGGCATGAAAAATGTTTTAAAGAAAAAAATGAGGCAAGCATTAATTTTTTAAGTCTCTCTCTCTCTCTCTCTCTCTCTCTCTCTCTCTCTCCCTCTCTCTGTGTCCTTTGTCCTTAGATGTGTCTCCCTCTCTGTGACCTTTGTCCTTAGATGAATGAACTTAGATGTCTTCTAATCTATTCAAGGGTATTAAAAGTTGTTAGCTCCATGTTCACATTTAATTTAATCCCCATAAAACTTAAGAATTTCCCATATTTACTTGTTTTTAAAAGTATCTTCTCAGATCTCCCTCCAGGCCTAATCTATGCAGTCTTAAAACACCAAAAAACAAGAGCTGATAGCTGGGCAGCTCATAAGCCAAGTGGGGAAGATACTCCTGCTGATTGGCGGTCATGCCCACCACACTGCCCTCCCTCTGAACATTTTCTATGTCCATCTGTTAGCCCTCACTTTGGGCTGGGGAGACTGAAAACTGAGAAGTGACAGTGGACTATTCAGCACTAAGTGAGACAACTCTACCATGCCCTCCAAGGCTCAGGGACCGTTGCAGGCGAAGTGGTAGAAAGAATGTAAGAGCCAAAGGACGGGGAGGAGTGACTTGGAAAAAAACTGTCCTCGGTTACAAACTGTGACTGCGCGTGGGACCTCACAGTGGCTGTTCCTACCCGCACAAAGCCTGCACGATGCTGGGCCAGTCAGCATGTGCTCAGGGAGGATGGAGTCAGAGAGAGGTGGATTGGGGGGGGGGGGATTGTGACCAGGGTATATTGTATGTGTTTTTAAAATTGTTGATGATCTCAGGTGAGTTGTTAAATTCAGCCCAATAAGAAATGTACCATCTTGGGGGGGGGGTTTCGGATGCTATTGGGGAGTGGTACTGACATAGAGATGAGGGGTTACCCCTCTGTGGGAACTGTGACAGGATGACCACACATACTCAGGTGAGCACACTTAGGTTCTGTACTGTGTCAATACACCACGCCCACCTTTCGGTTTGGAGTTTAGTTTCTCAGTGCAGGGGCTCATGGGATATCAGTATTAATACCCTGTCTTTTGTTTGTGTTCTTGGTAATTCCTCAAAAGTGTAGAAGGACAGAACTCTACAGGGCTGAAATTCTCTCCTTGTATAAGTAAAAGCATCCTTGTACTCTGCTGGTTTGGGCATGTTTCATATTTCATGGAGTTTAGGCCATAATTTAGTTGTTATTGGTAAACTCATAATTCAGTAGACATCATATTGATCAACTTAATTAAACAACTGCCCTACAGGTAATGTGAAGGTCAGAAGATTGCTTAAACCTAGGAGTTTAAGGCCAGCCTGGGCAACATAGTGAGATAGTCTTTATAGATACAGATATAGACATATGTATAGATATATAAAACAAAACAGTATAGAGCAATGTTTATCCCAAGGAAGTAAGGGTATCAGATGAGGGAAACAGGCCCCTGTCCAGGCAAAGATACCCCTGTGTGTGTTACCAGTAACCACTGGGAGTTGTGTCTGTCAGTTTGAAAAGAGGCTTTAGGTCTTCTGCGGGCTCCACTGTATAAGGAGTCTCTCTGGCGGTTTCAAGATGCTACCCAGGGGTGGAGAGTATTTTTTGGTTTGGAATGATACATATACGATGCCATTACCTTAACTCTCCAATGACTTCTTCTCACACAATAAATAAAGCAAAAACTCTTGCGGTGGTGCACAGGACCCATGCTGTCTGCTCCTCACTTCCCCACCCGCCTCAGCTTTGACCACGAAGCTGCTGCTTTGCGGAGGTGCCAAGCATAGGCTGTCTGGTTTTATTTTTATTTTGCCTCATAGAACTTCTCAGTCCTTGAAAATAGCCTATAAACGTATGTGGTCACTTCATGACAAGTCCTTGATTCACTTCTCTGCTGTAGAATCTTTGGAAACAGTTCTTGGCACGCGATAGACATTCACTAATTCAATGTGTACAGCGGGACTCGATGTCACTGAAATTGGTTTCCAATAACTCTCTTTCTACTTTCAATATCTGTTAACCAGTATTTCCCAAACCAACAAAATACAGCAATACTCGTCTCTAGGAAAGGGTTACTGAACTGAGGGAGTCTTTGTTCTACTAACCCTTCTTGCCCAGTGTAAAGACTGGATAACAGGCCCATGTGTGGTTAGGGTTTAGAGGTGTGCTCTGAGGAATGTGTGATAATGCATCCAGCTGCTGGCTTCTCATGGCCCAGAATGGGTATCACCCACGACTCTTCCAAGTTTTCCACATCTCAGAGCCAAAGCATAGCCTAAAACTGGGATATGATTACCCAGAAATGATAAATCGCTAGGGTGGTGATCGGGAGAGACCAAGATTTGAAACAAAGCTGGTTCACCCTGTTCAAATACTAGAACTCGTATGTAGAAAATGTGCCTTCCCGCTTCACTTACAGGATTTATTTGTCTAGAAATTGGGATCCACAATTTAAGGCATGGAACATTCTAGAGCTTACATTAAGTACATTGAAGACCTTGTTGATATATATGTGCAGAATCCCATTTTTTTCAGTATGGTTTAGGCTCTGTTCTGCTGCTGTTACCCGTTCCCTGGTTCGGAATACATTGTCTCCTGGTCATGATGAACAAGAACAATAGGAGAAGGGCAAGTGAGCAAAGTTTTATTGAAAAGCAAAAGCAGGGCTGGAGAGATGGCTCATCAGTCAAGGCTCTTGCCTGCAAAGCCTAATGACCTAGGTTTGAGTCCTCAGCACCCACATAAAGCCAGATGCACAAAGTGGCACATGCATCTAGAGTTCATTTGCATGGTCTCTCTCTTGCTCTCTCTTTCTCCCTCTCTCCTTGCAATTAAAAAATTATTCTTTAAAAATTGCCTTGTAGCCAGTTGCATAAGTCTTTAATCCCAGTACTCAGCAGGCAGAGGTAGGAGTCCGCCTATTGTCCTGTTAGCCTCTCACATGCTTGTGGTTCTGGAAGAGGTTACTGAGAATCTGTTTCTGGCAGTATCTGCCTCCAGAGGGGAGGCCAGTCCCCGTGTGGCCTGAGCATCTCCTAGGGTCTGCGTATGACAAAGACAGGAAGTCTCCAGGCACCTAACTTGTTTTTCTGTTTCTATCTTTCCATCATTGATGTAAATGACAACATTAAAAGTGGTTGGTATTAGTGATGAAAGGCCATTTGTTAGTAAAGTGTTCACACTCCAAGGCGTTTTCTAAAGTTATTTATTTGTAAAGAGAGAGGGGGGAGAGAGGAAGAGAGGGGGAGGGAGGGAGAGAGAGAGAGAGAGAGAGAGAGAGAGAGAAGGGTGCTAGGGCCTCTAGCTAATATAAACAAACTCCTGATGCATGCACCACTTTGTGCATCTGGCTTTATGTGGGTACTGGGCTCATTAGGCTTTGAAGGCAAGCATGCTAACCACTGAGCAACCTCTCCAGCCCTGTTTGTTTTGTAGTGAGGGTCTTTCTATGTTGTCCAGGCTGCTATCAAACTCCCAGGCTCAAACACTCCTGCCTCCCCAGTTAGCTAGAACTGCGGATGCACACCACTGCATTTGGTTCACACCAAGACTTGTTTTCTGAGCTGAACACTGACATAATTGAATGTTATCCTGAATATCCTATTCTGATTTGCATCCTGATCATTCCTCACAGCTCCTGGCTTGCTTGCCAGCTGGTGAGCTATTCTGGGAGGCGACAGAAACTTTAACAGGGGGTGTAGCTAAGAGGAAGTAGGTCACTTGGTGGGTGTCTTGGTTTGCCGGAGAAATGTCTCCCATAGGCTCACATGTTTGTACACTTACCCCTCAGTTGGTGTTGCTGTTGTGGAACCATTAGGGTCCCTGATGGGGAGGCTTGAGGTTTTTTTTTATTCATTTTCAAGAAGAGAGAGAGAGAGAGAGAGAGAGGCACAGCTTCACTTCCTGTTCACTCTCTGCTTCCTCACTGTGGATGCAAAGTAAACAGCCTGCCTACTCCTGCCACTAGGCCTTCCTGCTCTGATGGAATGTGCCCCTCAATAAACCAGGATTAACTCTCTTCTCCCTTCATTTCTAGTCAGGCATGTGGTCACATGATGGAATATACCCCTCAATAAACCACAATTAACCCTTTCCTCCCTTCGTTTCTAGTCAGGCATGTGGTCACAAGGAGTAAGGTGATGAATACAGTAGGTGACTTTGAAGGTGACACCTGTTCTCCACCCTCCCTCTGTTCCAGGCTGCCAGGGGCAGAATAGCTTTTCTCAGCATGCCAGCTGACCGTGGACTGAGACTTCTGAAACCTTGAGCTGAACAAAAATCAACCTTTCTTCTTTTATTGCTTCTCCCAGGCATTTGTCACAGTGATGAAAAGTCTGACCCACTTTTATTCTAACTAATTCTCTTGACAAAAACAGTGAGTGAATCGGACAGAGGTTCTGGGATTTCCCAAAGCTTGGCTGCCATGGAGACACTGGGAAGCATCCACTCCTCTGTTCTGAGCAGTACCCCATGGACCCAGAGAGTGATGATCTGGGCACCCGGTTTGGAGGGGCTCATGCCACAGCACGGGTTCTGCTCCCATCCCTTCACTCCTGCTATGACCCATGTGTCTTGTGAACAACTTCAGAAAAGAGAGAAAATTGACATGTACAAATTACTCTGGTGGTCACTAAAACTTCAGGTTGAGGACAGAGACAAGATGACAAATATCACTTGACCTAATGCAAGGCACAAGGTCTTGGGCACCTGAAATAAATTCCCTCCCTGATTTCTCTGGACAGCAGAAAGCCCTGGTCCAGGACCGGCATAGACCATATGTAGATGCTGCTCCCAAGCCCACCAAGAGTTTCCAATACGCCAGCTCCAGCCTGCAGCAAGCAGTACCGGAGTTTACAATTATTTAACCAGGGCCTGCTTTATCAGGCATTGGGAAACAAGCCTCTCTCCAGTCTTTCTCTCCATGTGCTGTTTGTTTGGCACAGGGTGTGAGCCTGAGCTGTGCCCAGGCCACCTCCAGGGCAGCAGCACTTGCTGGTCAGGGCGGGAGATACTTACAGAGAGCTCATTGTGGGGAGATATGAGGTTGAACCCCACAAAAGACACATTCTTCATTGGCCTTAGAAAACAAGTTCAAAGACACCTGCAACAGCAGGTGGAAAACAGCAGCAGGAAAGTGAGCCAAACTCTGACAAGGGGGGGACTGGCTAAACACCACTAAGCCCCCCCCAACAACACACCTCCTCCAGCAAGGTCTACCTCCCAAAACACTATCAGCTGGGAACCAAGTATTTCGAACACATGAGTTAATGGGGGACATCCGATCCAGACTACCACAGATGTCTTTGTCTATGGATCTTTCACCTTATAATTCCTCCCCTGAAATATGTGTTTTCCTTCCTGGCTTTCCTCATGTCATCCTTGATCAGCTCTTGGCCTTGAGCATGCATGCTTATACTTCTTTCTCTCAAATCTTTCAGCTTAATTAAAATTTAAAATAATTTATCTATGTGTGTGTGTGTGTTGTGTGTGTGTGCGTGCGTGTGTGTGTGTGTGTGTGTGTGTGTGTGTGTGTGTGTGTGTGTGTGATGTCATGGACTTTTGCCACTGCAAACAAGTGCCAGATGCTGTGGCCACTTTTTGCGTTTGTCTTTCTGTGGGTGGCTTAGGAATTGGACTCAGGCTGGCAGGCTTTCTAAGCAAGCGCCTCTAACCCCTGAGCAATCTTCCCAGCCCCTTACCACGTGTACATGCAGATGCGCTCACAGTCACACTGATGTCCTTCCTCTGCTCAGCCAGTGTTTTCTTGTGACAGTCTCTGAACGCTGAACTGCGGTTTTTAGGAGCAATTCTTCAATCTCTGCTTCCCACAGGACTGGGGTTATAGATGTGTTTGGCTCTGCCCAGCTCTTTATTGGAGGTCCCTCTCCCCCAATAAGGCTTTGATGCTTAAGGCAAACACTGTCACCTGCTGAGCCATCTCCCAAAGTCGGTGGCGGGAGGGATTATTTTAAGATAAAATTTGTTTGAAATGAATAAAAGAAACATTCTCAAGCTGAGCAAAATCTATCATCCAACCTTTCAAAATAAACTCAAGAAACTTTAAAAATTTAGAAGACACCAAAAAAAAAAAAAAAAAAACAACAGATATCAGAATTAGAACACTCAGAAGTGAGGTATTAGAATCTGGGAAGAAAGTAGTGAAAAAAATAAAGGAAGTTTATTTCAGAAGAGATGACCAAGCCAGGAAGAGAGCCGGTGAATGGATCTCTGGCTGGGGCGAGGAAAGCGGTCACCTTACCCACAGGGCTGACCGGGATGGGGAAGACGAGGCAGGCGGCTAGGAATATGGCGATGTGCGTGTGATGCCTGTGGCTTTGGTGTGTGCCCGGCAGCAGCCAGAGCCCTAGGGGACTTGCAGCCAGGAGACTGGACCCTAGCAGAGTGCTGAGCTAGGGGCGAGGATGGAGGGATGCGTACTGCATGTGGCCTTGAACGAAGCAGTCACAAAAGGACTGTAGCGTGATTCTACCCATCTCTTGTAAGGAGAGAAAACCTCCTAAGTTTGTTACAAGAAGCCCAAGGGTTGAGGTGAATGAATCCCACAAAGACAGTAGTTCACATATTAGGGAGCTGCCTCATCAAGGGTTAAGTCCCTGTGGAGGGCCCTGGGGTGGGGCTCAACTCAGCACAATGGCAGGGTTCCTCCAGCCCCCAGGCTCCCACCACCAGATCCCCTGCAGAGGCTTCTTCCTCTGCCCAGCCTTGCCCTTCTCACTGACTGGACACCTCTAGGAACTGTTTCCTGTATGTGTTCTGGCTCTTTACCTCCAAGTTGACCTCAAGGGCACCCAAGGGCACCCAGGGCAGCAGCAGAGATTAGGAGATTAATGACATTGGCCATCACTTGGCTGGGCGGGTGCCCTCTAATCCTCAGAATCTGATTAGAGCTCAGGGGTCCTTCATATTGTCACATGAATGAGACCTGGGAAGACCAGGTACCTGCTTGCCAGGGGTTTCTAGCCTGGCAGGGTTCAGGGAGAGCCTCTGTATGACTTCCTCTCTAGCCTATGCCTGCCTCGAAGAAGAGCCATCTTGGGTGAGCAAGCTTTCCTTCAATATTTTCCCCTTTGTTGTAGGTTAATAGTATATCACACAAAAGACCCTTTGCTCAACCCCTAGCACTGCAAAGTAAATAAATCAATAATAAATAAACATAAATGTCTGCTCCACACTTGTGAGCTTCTTTAGGTTTTGAACCCTGGAAAATGTTTTCTTGAGAATATTTTAATTCTGATATCCTTTGATTTTTTTTCTCCCATGTCTACTCTTTCCTAAGTGTGTTATATTTTTCTGAAATTTGTCATTTGAAACTGCCATAGCTAGTTTTTTTTCAAGCTCCCTCTTATTGTCAGGAAATCAGAATGTTACCTGGAGAATTCTAAGGGTTTGGATTTGATTGACTGTAGCAGTTTATACTGGCAGGGTGGGGCATTCTGCCTTTCACAGGATCAAAACAAATGTGCACTAATCCATTCTCTAGAACTTGAACTTGGATAGTGAAGTTCTGTATCAACTCTTTGCGAATACTTTGGTACCAGTTCCGGCTGATATTATTACACTGAGCACCTATCTGGAAAAAATAAACAAATTAAAAAAATGGTTTCATGTCTCAGTTTTTTTTTTTAATTATTGGTACACTGCATTGAAAGTAATCACCTGTTCTTTTTCATGCAGATGGGCAGGAAAAACAGTAGTCTTTAAATGATTTTGCAAGATGTGATTTATTTTAAGTCAGCCCTGAACCCAAAGTACACAGGATCACTTTTTTTTTTGACATATTCTAGCCCATTCAACGAGTCTTCTGACACACTGTATTTTAATATGGAATGAAAACTACATTTCAATCATAAATTTTCATGCTACATTGCTATTTCATGAAGAGGCTGTATTACCAATGATAATAATTTAAGAAAAGGCCATTTTTTTTAATTTTCCCAAGCTCAATATACATATTTCTTTCATAATTATGAACTTAAAAAACCCGTCTCAGATGTAAAAATGTAAATTGGAATATGTAAACTCTTTGATATACCTGAAAAACAGGAAGGAAAATGTCACATACTGGAAAAACCACACCGCCTTAAGTCATGGAAATGGCGTGAGGGGAAGCGTGTTGGGGGTGACCGAGAAGGAGAAGAGCTCCTGCGGTGGCCTTGGTCACTGGAGTCACAAAGGTGAGTGTCGTCCCCCCCACCCCCACCTGGCTGGATTGCAGTCACTCTGCAGTGTTCAGGCGGAGAGAGCCGGGGCCATCTGAAACAGAAGGCCACCATTGTCACAGGGCATGGTGACCACCGGGCCTCACAAGTATGAGTCCACATATTTGCTTTGCTTAATGTTTTTTCCTGAGAAGTCACTGGTGTTTAATGGAAAGATTTCTTATCAGTCTTTAAGATAAGGCAGTAAGAGTATCACTAATGTTATCTTTTTGCTTAGAATGAGGCTTGGCATCTTCTGGTCATGGGTTCCCTCTTCCCCCTTGAAGCCCAGAAGTGTCCACTGCCCTCTGCTAGTTACTGCAACGTGTTTTGAGCAGAGCCGAGGGTTCACTGGTCTCCAGCATCCTGTCCAGTGGTGATCAGAGCTGTGGGCTGCACGAAACCATGACTCTGGGAAAGACGTGGTCCCTAGAGGTGAAAACACAGGTGTCTGTCCTCCTCCTCCTCCACTTCTCCTCCTCCGAGGGAAGGGCCCCATACATGAACCTTGCATGTGGCCATCAGGATGCGAGACACTGTTGACTGAAAAAAGTGGAAAGCAAAAGCCCTGATGGCAGAGAAATGGAAGAAAAAATGACTTCTTCAACAGTGCCTTCTCGGGCAAGGTGGCGTCACTGCCAAGGAATGTCTACTCCTTTTGGCCACCTAGTCCAAGGACAGCCATTGCCAGCCATCGAAGTCAAAATGTTTAGCTCTTAGAATATTGTGCTTTTTATTCCAAAGGTCAAGGTTTAGCTGTCAGTTGGTTTTCTCCCGAGTCCACTTGATCATTGTTTCCGGGGAGCGGTACAAGAATATCAGCTTGGCATAGAGATCTTCTTCCAGCTCCAGTTCCCCCGTCTCCCGGACCAAAAAAATATCCGTGCATAACTTCAAAATTCGATCCACATTTGGAAGCTCTTCAAACATGATGGAATGAGAAATCCCACTGAAGAATTCACGGACAAATTTCCCAATCACAAGGACAACGGAAGCATATAATCCCATGATACTGTAAGAGACAGTAAGGAGAAATTGTACCTACTAGTTAAATATGGTTAAGAAGGACGGGAGAGATGGCTTGGTGGTTAAGTCATTTGTCTGCAAAGCAGAAGGACCCCAGAACCCACATAAAGCCAGATATACAAGGTGGTGCATGTGTCTGGAGTTTGTTTGCAGTGAATGGAAGCCCTGGCGTGCCCATTCTCTCTCTCTCTCTCTCTCTCTCTCTCTCTCACCTTCTCTTAAATAAATAAAATATTTTTTTAAAAAATTCTCATCTCCTTTAAAAATATGGTCAAGAATACATGTTAACTATTCCTATTAGATAGAATACAGTACACTGGGAACCAATTAAACATGTTTAAGAAAATATGTTGATCATACTGTACATGATAGATATATCAGGTAGAAATGCAATTGTACTATATATGTTTTTGTTTCTGAATGTGGCTTCTTTCCCCTTTAACAACCCTGTCTTTCTCATAGATTTATTTTTATAACAAAATTCTGAGTGGAAAGTGATTTCTTCGGTGGCTAATTCCACAAAAATGTTCTCATTGGATCTTATAGAGGATGGTGTGTCTGGGATTTAAGCAACAAAGATAATGAGATGATTTGGATTGGTTTAACACTGTCGTTTCTAATTGTTCTACTTGCTGAGGCTCATAATACAATCTAAGCATAGAAAGTGGTAACAATAGACCATTTTTCCAAGTTTAAATACTGAGTTGCACCCAGCTGTTCCCAATCAGCAAGGTCCCAAGTAAAGGCAAGATCTCTGGAGCAACACTTGATATTTTAGTGTTTGTTTACTGATCCCTTATGGTTTGAAACCAACAGACATAAATTTATGTTATTATTAGTTTTTGGGTTTTCCAGGTTCTCGCTGTAGCCCAGGCTGACCTGGAATTCACTATACAGTCTCAGGCCTAGAACTCACAGTGATCCTCCTACATCTGCCTCCCAAGTGCTGAGCTTAAAGGTGTGTGCCACCACGCCTGGCAATTTGTGATTTTAATGTTATAGCAATACAACGTGAGGTTTCTAGGATGGGAAAAGATGTCTACTCCAAATTTGCATGGTTTAGAAGTAGATTCTTTTTTTATTTTTATTTTTTCTGTTGGTGTATCATGTAAGTACCTATATGTGCCCATGTGCTCGCCTGTGGTGGGGGTGTGTGGGTCTATGATGGCTGGAGCAGAATATTGGGGTGTCCTTCCCTAATGCTTTTCTGCCTGTTCTGATTTGAGTCAGGGTCCCTTACATATCCTAGAGCTTGCTGGATTTTTGTGAGCTCTGCTGAATCTTGGGTCTCTGTTTCCCTGTGGAACTAGGGATTACAGACACACATGGTCATGCCCAGCTGTTTATGTGGGCACTGGAGATGGAGATGTTTATGTGGAGATGGAGATGGAACTTGAGTGGTCTCCCAGGCCTCCCCAGGCTGTCATGCTTGCTAAGAAAATGCTCTTGACAACTGAGCCATCTCTCCAGCCCCAGAAGTAGATTCTTTTTAAAAATACTTTATTTATTCATTTTCAAGCAGAGAGAGAGAGAGAGAGAGAGAGAGAGAGAGAGAGAGAGAGAGAGAGAGAGAGAGAGAGAGAGAGAGAGAATGAATGAGCAAGTGCACGATGGCCACCACCTTGTGGGTTTGGCTTATGTGGGACCTGGGAAATTGAACCCGGGGCCTTAGGCACTGGAGGCAAGTGCCCCAACCACTGAGCCATCTCTCCAGCCCAGAAGTAGATTCTTATAATTGTTAATTTTGAATAAAAATGAGTCCTTACCCATAGCCAGCCAGGAAGCCCAGACTGGGAGGGCTGACTTTGTCATTGAAGACCACCAATTCCAAGGCCTGGGACTCCTGATTGAATATTCTATTTCCAGTCAGGTTAAGAACCCACCACTCACTATTGGATTTAGTGATATTGTCTCTGGACAAAATGATGGTGATATTCATGAAATTACTTTCTGGAAAAGAAGAAAAAAAATCAAGGAAACATGAGGATTTCAGGACTTGATGCTTAATGATTTTCAAATGGCGAAACCTGGTCACCATCTATAGCATACAGTTCCAGGATGCAAAGGACACTGGGACATGAGACCATGGAAGTAGGAAGAAAATAGGAATTAGGCATGTGTGATAGTTTGAATATATGTCTGCCATAGACTCAGGTGTTTTATTAAAGCATGTGACTTGGGTCTCCAGCTGCCTGGCTGGAGGGGGTGTCCAGCCCTAAGGTGTCCCTGGGGGCAGATCTGAATTCCTGCCAAAAGGTGTGAGAGAGCAAGTCTGTGCACTGGAGGGGTCTGTGTGTGCTGGCGTATGTGCTTGCTGGTGGTGCTGGCTGCTCAGTGGTGTCTCTGCTTGGATTTATGAATGGGAGCCAGCTTCTTCCACCATTGATGAAACTTCCCCTTGGATCTTGAAGCTGAAATCAATCCCATTTCCTCCATGACCTGTGTCTGGTTTGGATGTTCATCCTAGCATTGTGAAATTGACCACTACAGCATGTAAGTGGTTTTACTTTCTCAGCTGGACAGTGGGTTGTGTTTGTATAGAACATCCAATCCACAGGGAGTGCTGTAGGGTCAGTCCACCACGTGCTGAGCTGTGCTGGACACCCTCAACAGCTGAGTACACATGAGAAATCCCCAGCTGCAGACTTCCGATGTGAGTGATCAATTCATGCGCATTGCCACCACTTACTGAGCCTCTTCCTAGGAGGAAGACATTGCACGATGCATTGAGGGGGGTCATATAATTGAGACTGTGTATTCAAGTACAATTTATGGATGTATGTCAGCCACCACAGGGCCAGCATTGCTAGGGTCTGTCCACTTGGGGAGAACCAATTCTGGTTGATGTGATCCATGTCTGCTTAATGAAGAAATGACGTTGTGTTGGCTCACTTCAATAGCAGAGGTCCTTCGTTTCAGGAAGGATTGATTTAGCATGAAGCTCTGTAAAACTCTGAGACCTAACGTGGTCAGTGGCTGCTTTTGTTGGCGTAAAAAGCAAAAGCAAGGAACAATGAGGAACAGGGTAGAGAAAAGCTTGAAGTGACATTGCAGAGATTTTTTTTCTGAAAAAGTTTTAATCTTACTAATGATCACAGCACCTGCAGCAAAAACCATGTCTGAACTATAAACTCTGTGAATGCGGAAACTGCATTTGCAATGCTTCATGGCATGGTTTGAGACTGCATGGACCTAGGATGGTGCTTGGCAATAAGTGTCTATGTATGTATGTATGTATGTATGTATGTATGTATGTATGTATGTATGGATGGATGGATCAAGAGAGGCTAGGAGTGGCAGACATGAGGAAAGCTTATTGAGGAAGACTGTAATTCACCCAGAACACTCAGAAATGAGAACAGCAATAGTTGTAAAGATCATACTTGGCCCTGGGTCCAGATAGCTTTATGTTTGGATCTAGTTCTGTGTATGTGTCCAGCTGTGAAATCCACACCCTGAGCTCAGTTTCCTCACATTTAAGCTGGAGATAACTATCAACTTATGCTACATATACCTGTGGTGATGTCACTGAATGTGAGGGAGGGGAGGAGGTATGAAAGAAGAGGGAACGCTGTGATGATACATGATGGAAGGCAAAGGGGGCTGGGGATCGACTGGGCCTTGAAAGGAGAAAGGCACATTTTTCTTGATCCTACAGGGAAGGAGAAAGGGCCTTGTGAAATAAAATAATGAGGTCACTTCCCGAGCATCTACTGGCTGCCTTAGGTCTGCTCTGTCAGCCAGTGGGGAAGCCTTCTATTGAAACAGTGTCCAAGAAGAGCTGAAGACCAACAGAATCATGACTGAAAGACCTAGTGGAAGGATCAGATTGTTTCATGGGGGTCAACCCATTGTTGAACTGCTTGGACAGTCAGACTACATATTTCTAGAACTATTCCTAACAGCAAAGGAAAAGAAAATTTTCTCAATACATCTGCAGCTCCTTTGCAAACATAATCAATTACTGTTGAGGATGATTCGTGGGTGGTTGTGCTCATCCTATGGACCGTCCCTCATGTCTCCCCACCCCGTCTGACATCTTCATGTGGGATGCTAACTTCTCACCACCATCTCCATCCTCGTAGCTAAGCCTGAGCAGCATGGAACCTCATCTCCAGCACCCTTCGAGATGCCTGATACATCGTTCCCCCTCAGCCTGGTGAATGAACCCATGCTGGATACCCACATCATCCTTTACCATTACCAGAAAGACCATAGACTTCATGAAATTAAATCAAACAATTCTTTATAAGTAAAACACAGTCATGTGCCATTTAGCACCTGGATATAGCCTGAGAAATTTGTTATTGTGCAAACATCATCCTTACCAGAATCTTGTTGGTACAACTTGTTTCCTAGAATGTGATGGTATCTATTCTGTATATAGGCTGTGGTTGACGTAACTATCACAGAGCATATGACTGACTATAAGCCCAAACAACAGCTTATGCTGTCACTGCTATACTGGAAACATCTAGTCCTTAAAGCAGGGCTTTTGATACTTACTAACCACCTTTGGGCCGAATCAAGTATATTTCATGCTGACTTTTTATTGTCTCAGTGTGAGGAACCATCATGTCTCACTAACGTACAAAGCATCTCTCTGTGTCAAATCTGGTTGCTAAGAGAATCATGTAAACAGACGGCTTAATTAGCGCTGCAAGTCCCTAAATGTGGATTTATTTGAGCCAGTCAGGGATTTTATGAATGAAGAGAAGAAAATGAAAAAAAATATGGCTTCCAGGCATTTCAATGATTCCTCCTGGCTCTGGAAGGTAGACAGAGGCTTATATGGTTCTTGTCACACAGGGAAACAACTAGAAGGCAGCTTGAGAAAGGCTCACGATACAGACCCCTGGAGTTGAAATAGGAAGATTTGCACCGTTCTGAAATGACTTCTCATTCTTACCAGACAGAAGTTGCTTTATAGGCTTTGAGTTTGAATCACTGGGTGCTTTCACGTAGTATGGGTAGATCCTTTCAATGGTCCTGTACAGATAGAAAAACAATATGATTTCGTTTTAGCTATTTTCCCACTTAAAACTAACTTTTTTCTCAAGCTAGGGTCTCAATCTAGCCCAGGCTGACTGGGACTCACTCTGTAGACACAGGCTGCCTTCCAACTGATGGCAATACTCCTAACTCAGCCTCCTGGGTGCTCGAATTAAAGGCATGCACCACCATGCTGGCCTAAAACTAATTTTTGCTAGTCCTTTCGATCCCATATAAATAATGATAGCAGTCCTTGTTATCAATATGGTGCATAAGCATCTTAATTTATGGGATTCCATTATAATCATAATTCTTTGATCATATCTGTATCTATATCTATCTATATCTAGTTACATGTCTGTATCTATCTATATCTATATATCTATATCTATGGATATATATCTATATCTACCTATCTATATCTCTCTACATATCTATTTTTCTCTATCATCTATCTATCCATCTTTCCATCTATCTATCTATCTATCTATCTATCTATCTATCTATCTATCTATCTCTCTCTGTCTGTCTATCTGTCTATCTATCATCTATCTCTCTCTCTCTGTCTGTCTGTCTGTCTATCATCTATCTATCTATATCAGGTTCAGTGTGTCCCACCCAACCAGATATACACGTAGCACAATATACAAGTGGCTTGCAAACAGCTGCTGCCTTTTACCAACATTTGTGACCTGTTACTGAAAGGGACTCCTTTTCTGGCTTGGTTTCTTTAACATGTCTATAATATTGCATACTCTTCTGATTTTACTTGTCATTATCAGAGTGCATGCACCGATCTGGTTAAGAGTGAGGGCTGAGTCATAACTTGGACTGTAAGCTATGCCTGCCTCTTTGCAGCTGTGAGGCTCCATGTTCTCACCTGGACATGATGGAAGAGGATATGGTGACCTTCAAGAGCCCTAAACTAGTGTCTCACGCAGAACATCCTAATCAGAGAGCTAAGCACTTAAATGACTGCGTCTTTCAGTCTTCATATTCAATACATTAATATGAGGCCATGGCAGGCTGGGGCGGGAAGAGCCAGGGAACCTCACTGGTATCAGTTTTAGATCCTTGTGTTTGTGTGTTAGTTCTTTCAGCTTGAGTCCATTTAAAATGGAGTATTTATAAGACAGGTCAGTATTTGGAGATACAATGTTTTTTCCCACCAATCTTTGATCCTTTACCTCTCTTGCTTCACTTTCCACATTAAGCTAGTGAGTATTCAGCCACCCAGGAGAGGAGTCATAGCGGGGGGGGGGGGAGTCTTTCCTTGGCCCTTGGTGATTATAGTCAGGTATGAGCAAGGTTTGTTGCCCAGAGACGAGGGTAAAGCTTCCTGGGCTGGTGGATGACAGTGAAGACAGGGAACATGGTTTAATACTGCTGTCTACCTACAGAGGAATCTCATCCCATTTTCTTCCTTTGAGGATGGATGGATGGGCGCAATTGGTACCCAAGGTCAGACGGTAGACTTGACAAAAGCTTGGGTCATTTTAGTGCATCCCTATCCTTTTCCTTGAAGTTGGTGACTGGTGGGGGGAGGGGCTGCAGCAGAGCTGGCTCAGGGATGATGGACAAGTGGACCCAGGAGAGCCTGCAGCACCCTGTCCCTGCAGATTTGTGAGAGTAAGCACAGTGATGTCCAGTGGATGGAGAATGAGGCCCTGTGGCATTGGTCACTGAGACTGGGAGAATGGTGTGCATCCTGGTGGAAGACCAGCGAGATGGCACCTCACCCTGGGCAGAGGGTCTCCCTGGAGTTGGTCCCCCAGCATATGAATAACCCCAGGGAAAGGAGCCAGAGCCCTGGGGCCGAGACAAGGGATCTTCACTAGAGCAAAACGAACCCTCCAAAAGAAGTTGGCTTGCATTTTTCCAGGTTGCATTAATGTGTGTTTGTCCAACAAGATTTTGTGATGGCGGCATATTGTAATGAAGGTGATCTTCACAGGAGAACAGAACTTACACAGGGGTGTTTGAGCTTCGTGTGTCATTGCCAGCGATCATTTTAGCGATATTCCTTCGTGTAGCATTTTGAAGAGGAAAAGTAAGCTTATCTGTTGCTATTTCTGATTTTGCTCCCAAACTCATGTTCCTGTAAAGGAAAAGAAAGAAAGAAAGAAAGAAAGAAAGAAAGAAAGAAAGAAAGAAAGAAAGAAAGAAAGAAAGAAAGAAAGAAAGAAAGAAAGAAAGAAAGAAAGAAAGAAAGAAAGAAAGAAAGAAAGAAAGAAAGAAAGAAACAGGGAAGGAGGGAGGGAGGAAGGAAAGAAAGGCTCAATGTCAGTGATTATTCTGGAAGAGAGATTTACAGATTTGAGTCAATTTTAGTATCCCGTCAACTTTTCATTGCATCCACAATGTTCATCACAACCCCTTCCATCACCTCACTTCCAAGCCCACCTTCTCCAACAGCCAAGTTAATAAAACCCAGGGAGGTCACCACCCCTGGAAGACACTTGGAAGAGAAGAGGCAGTGTCCTCTGGCCAAGACAGAAACTGTCTTGATAAACCAATATGAATTTCAGAGGTGTTCTTATATGACTCCAATAATTAAACAGAATTCATGTTTAGAAACGAACATTTAACCAGAAGTTCATTTTTCTATTATGATTATGTTTTGGTAGCTATTTAAGAAAAGATAGAAGTAATTTTTTTTTTGGCCAGTGGTACAGAAGTGGAGGCGAGGAACTGGAGACATTAACAAGGAGAAAAAAATTTTAAAAACAGAGTTTGGAAAAGAACCCTTTGAAATAGTTCTTTCCAATTTCCTTGTGATTTCACTTTAAATTCTAGGAGGCCGAACCTGTCATGATTCTTTCCTAATTTTTTTTGTTTTGGTTTATGAAACTAGATGTCATTTTGGAGCTGAGGCTGGTCTGGAGCTGATGATGGAGGCCAGGCTGACCTTGACCTCACTGTGATCTCCCTGTCTCAGCCTTCTGATTACAGGCATATGCCACTATGCTTAGCTTGTTTCTTTCTTTTTTAATTTTAAGATAACTGTAGGTTTACTCACAACTATAATATATAATACAGAGAAATCCTACCTGCCCTCTGCCCAGTTTCCTGTATTGTAAACATCTTACAAATCTGTATTACAACAAAAGGTCCTTTTAAGACTCCTTCTGGACCCTAACATTTCTCATTTATGCCAGTAAAATCATTATCATTATTTTTTTCTTTCTTATTTTAACCAAGAAGTTGATGTTTCGGTCCCAAATGAGCCTGTTGGTGGACTTTAGTTCTGACACTAAAGACTGTAATGAAGGAAATTAAGATAACTACGTAATACGTTGTGCCAGAGGTCCCAGAAGCACATCCCAAAAGCACTTGGGGAAGTATCTGAATGTAAGCACTTTTGTAAGACATGTTTTGTGAACCCCAAGGAAGGCAAAACAGAGGCCACACACTGGCCCTTAGCTTTGATCAGGGGAAGGGAGGAGGAACCTCAGTTAGCTTTGGGGATCTAAGTTGCCCTCAGAGTGCCCCGTGTCCCTGGAGAGCACATCTCCAATGGCTCCTTCAGGGGCCCAGGGATGCAGGCTGTCATTCTTTACTACTAAGACCTGGGGAAATCCTGACAAGTCCCATGGACCCTGTCTCATTTTCTAATCATTTCCCTCTTCCTTTATCTTTCTCATCTCTTGTTCACAAAACTCCATTGCCAGTCTCCTTGAATGCTACATTCTGAAAAGAAAGAAAGAGAAACTTGGACGTTCTTAGTCTAGTCTGGACACTGGTCTCAAGTAAAGCCGTCCTTTAAGAAACACAAAGATCGGCTTTAGCATCAAAGGAAAGTAGCCCAGGGCATCGAGGTGGGGGAAGCCAACGCAAACATTTCTGTCCTTCTATCCCCCCAACCCGAGGTAAGATGAGGGAGAGGGGATGGATGCACGGAAATACAGTAACTACCTCTGAATACTCCATGAAAAAACAAGAGAGAAGCTACTATTGGTGTCGGTGAGTTCTTGTATCATTTTCTGCTTACTGGGAGGGCTGATGGTCCACAAAGAATTTGAGTTTCCTTCCAGTTCTGCTACTGTTATGTCTTCTCTTTCATAATTTTCCAGAAATTGCATAGCAGTCTGTATGTATACAAATACACATGGGTAAACAAGTTATATTCATGAGGACACAAACACACACGAACGAACTAGATTTCTGAGTACGTACACAAGCACGTACGAATGAACTATGTTTATGATGCCTATAAAGAAAACGGTTTCTTTTCCTTTTAATTGACCTTATTCTTTCTAGAAAGTAACACTGATCCGATGCCCAGGCTTTGGGTTCCATTTCACTGTCTCTCTATGCACACTTCTGAGAGCCCCTGTCACATGCACCACAGAGGTGGTGATGGTGTGACCTCCCATGCCGCTATGGAAGTGTCCAAATGAAATAATGAAGTATAACCCGGTAATCTAATGTCATTTCCCCCCTCTGCTAAGAGAGCAAAAACACATAGAATTTAACCCGTCCAGGACAGCCTGGATTTAACTTGCCTGGCCCTGTCTGTCCTAAGAGTTTCTCAGTGCTAAGACTCATTTTGACAGTGTGCATTATTAGTGATCAGTTTACACAAAGGCATCCATTTGCCTTATCACTTTCTTAAATTAAAAGTATTATTTCTGAAATTAGTTTTAAGAGATACATTATATTGTAATATCCTCAAAATGTGGAATATGGAGGAAAAGAATAATGTCAGCTACAACTCAGTCACTGGAAACTTATCACTGGTGAGGGTGGTTAAGGGTATGCTTCTTTTTGATTAACATTTAAAAATATAATAGTCTATATTTTTTATTCATTTATGTTTTACACTGACAAAGCACCATGTAGTTTATAGTTTTCATAAAGATTGTTTGTATTACAAAAAAGTTGCTTTAAAAATAACAAAGCATGCTGTGGTGGTTTGAATATGAAGTGTGCCCCATGCCCTCATATGTTTAATTTAATTTTAATTTACAATTTTTTTGGGGGGGGTTTCGAGGTAGGGTCTTGCTCTAATCCAGGCTGACCTGGAATTCACTCTTGTAGTCTTAGGCTGGCCTCGAACTCATGGCAATCCTTCTACCTCTGCCTCCCAAATGCTGGGATTAAAGGCGTGCACCACCACACCCATCCCTCATATTTATGACTAAGCCTCATACTTAATCCCCAGCTGATGGAGCCTTTAGGAAGTGGAGTCTTGCTAAAGAAGTATGTCATGGGGTGGGGTTGGGCGGCCTTGGGATTTTTATGGCCCAGCTCACTTGCAGTGTTAGCTCAACTCATTCTCTCTACTTCTTTCCTGATGATATGTGAGGATGAGAGCCAACTTCCTGCTTCTGCCCTGCTTTCCCTGCCATGATGAAACTCCCCTCGAAACTATAAGCTGAAATAAACCCTTTCCTTCCATGGGTTGCTTCTGGTGGGGTAGTTTGTCCCAGAAACACTTAAATAAGATTTTTAAAGAAGTCTTTTCTTTCCTGATAACAGCAGGAGAACCAGTGCGGATCAGATTCTTCTAACTCAACTTCCACAATTTTCTACAGTAATTTTGATTAAATTCTCAAATTGCATGCGGTTTCCACTAACATAAAGGATATGTTCTTGAGCAAGTACCATAGATTGCTGTCCCATATTTTGGATGACTCTCTTAGGACAGATTCCCACAACAGACATACTAATAAAGGATCAGTATTTGCCAGTTTTAGAAAGACTTTTAAATTTACCTTTCTATTGAAAACTTCCATAAATATAGGCAATCTCCTGTGATCATAATACCCCCCACACCTACAACTATCCCTCCCAAATCCCCCTCTACTGAAGTCTCTTCTTCCAAATTTTTTTTAAACAGGTCAATGTCTGTCAAAAGTTCATTAAAATATGTTTACCATCACTTATCCCCACTATCCAAACATAACTTCTTACATGATCAGAGTAGCCAGTAGTCAGGTGCCATATAGAATTGATAATCCCAGAAACCTCTTTCTGTTCCCCACCACAGGCCACGGAAGTGTCTTGAGCCACGTGACAAACTGAATGAAGGTCTTTCTAGAGATCTTTATACGTATTTACTTACGGTGTCTCTAGAGAAAGATCTCATGAATTTTTTAAACTTTAGCGGGTCCATAACTTTCAACTGGCTTTGTTGGGCACTCATTGTGAAAATAGGCTGAAAAACAAAAACACACGATGCAGTGAGCACTGCAGTTCTTCTTTGCATCTAGGTTAGAATAAAAGATTGCCCAGTTCATCCACCACTGACTCCTCTTTAGACATTGGCATCAGAGCTCTCTTTCTGCCCTTATTAATCCTATACCCAAAACCAAATGGAACTTTACTGCTGTTTTGCAGTGCTGGGGCTCAAACCCAGTGCCTTGCACATGCGTACCAATGGACTTGTTCTTTCACCTGGTTCCCGTTCCTTCTTCCACACATCACCTGTTTGCTAAACAATGGACATTGAGCTAGGAACCATCACTGCACATCCTAGAGGGGGCTCTCCGGCAAGAAAGTTGCATTCATGGGGCTGGAGAGATGTCTCGGTGGTTAAGGCACTTGCCTCCAAAGCCTAACGACCTGGGTTCAATTCCCCAGTACCCACATAAGCCAGGTGCACAAAGTGATCATGCATCTGAAATTTGTAGTGGCTAGAGGCCCTGGTGCACCCATTTTCACTCTCTGTCTCTCTTTGCTTGCAAATAAATAAATAAAATATTAAATAAATAAATAAAATATTTTTAAATTACATTAAAAAGAATGCTGCATCCAGAAAGGTTCTAGCAGGTGGGTGAGGCTAGATTACCTGGTATCCTCCCAGCGTGATGGTGACTGACACATCCAGGGGCTGGTTGATCACCCCTGCCACAGACTTGATCAAAGACATGAATAGGAGAGGGAACCACACGATGCAGATGAGCAGGACGATGATCATGCCACCCATGCCATACTTCACCACTTTCTTCTTCTTCTGGCCCCGGGGCTGAGGGTACCTCTGCAGCAGGAGAGCGTGGGAAGGGTCAGCAATCATGCTCCAGGGAAGGGGCCAGGGGTGGGAGTGGACAAGGACGGGGGCTCCTCGCACAGTGCTGGGGATCATGGACCTAATCCTCATTCTTCTCTACTTGTTCTGACATGGGAGGAGAAATATCCCAACCCTGAAATCAAGTGGGACAGTGATGTGAATGTGGGCGAAGCTTGAGACACGGTCTTTACGGCCGTGTCAAATCGGCCCAGGACGACCCTTCACTGAACACTGGTTATAGGATCATGGAGGAAAAAGACATTGGGAACAGGGGTCAAAAAGATTGGAAGAGCCACACAGTGGAAGGAGGGCACTGCCTGCCCGACATGAACCCATTGGTGCATCCATGGCCCCTCCATGGTTGCTGGTACCCCAAAGGCCTTCCCTGTTCTGATTCCATCAACATTTAGACATAAAGGAATGAGACAGCAAAACAGAGAAATCATTGCTTGCAAAGAGGAAGGTCCTCAGTGGAATGAGGATGGGGCTGCAAGAGAGGGAAATGAGGTGGGAATATGATAAAATTATGAGATGCTTTTGCATTAAAGATCTCTCTCAATTAAAAAAGCAAGGTGGGAGCTTGGGAGATGGCTCAGCCATTAGAGGTGCTTTCTTGCTAAGCCTGGCAGTCTGAGCTCCCCAGTACCTACGTAAAGCCAGATGCACAAAGTGCAGCATGCATCTGGAGTTCCTTTGTAGCAGCAGGAAGTGTGCCCATTCTGGGTGTGCCCATTCTCTCAATTAAATTCATAAAAATTAAAAATATAATAAAATCATTGCCTTCTAACTAACCCAGTCTGGGTCTAGAGGAAAGAAAGGCATGATCTTTAGTGTAATCCATGATGAATGCTTTCAAAGGCAATTCTCAACCCGGCCCACAATCTCTGGGCAGATCAAGGTGAAGGCCTTCAGATTTATTCTGAATTATGGCTCAGCTGTTATAGGCACTTGGTGTGCTTTTTAGGGATTGCAAACTTTCTGGGGCTACTCCATCTTTCCTTTCCTAGCTTGTTCAGCTCATTAATTTTTTTCATAATTTAGAAAAGATATTTATTTACAAGCAGAGAGAGGAGAGGAGAGAAGAGAAGAGAAGACAGAGAGAATGGGCACTCCAGAACCTCCAGCCACTGCAAATGAATTCCAGACACATGCACCACTCTGTACATCTAGCTTTACATGGGTCCTGGGGAATCGAACCTGAATCGTTAGGCTTTGCAGGCAAATGCCTTAATTGCCGAGCCATCTCTCCAGTCCTCATTACTGTTTTAAAACAGGAAGCCCAGTTTGCTGTTTCTGTTATGTCACATTCTATTTTCCTCTAGAGTGTTGAGAGTCGCTGGGTGGAGGGAAATCACAGTCAAATTGGCACAGAGCTGAGTGGCTCCAGTTCCTATGTTCATGCCCAAACCGTGCCATTCAGGAATCCATTCTTGGTTCCTAAAGCTGATCACACCGATCTTATCACAGGGCTTGTAACAGAGAAAGATAGAGACACTTGACTCTCGGGGTGCTAAGAACTAGATGGGCTGCACGGAGAGGGCTTGGTAGGAGGGGGCCTAGGGAAAGATATGGACCAAACCCGGGGGTCAAATAGGCCCGTGAGAAAGAGATGACAAGATGACATTTGGGTTGGGAAGGAGTATTGCATCATTCTATCTCTCTGTAGGGGGGTTGTGCAGTCAATCTCCCAGGGATCCCAAGAGACACTTAAGAGCAGCTCAGCCAAGAGCTGGATGCAGATTCCAAGCATTTGACTAAGATGGTCCCAGTGGACACCAGGTAACAGCAACCACAGGATGGCCCTGTGCAGCCCCACCCAAACTGCTCATCTACTGAATTAGAATCAGATAAGGGGCTGGAGGGATGGCTGAGTGAACAGTTATAGGTGTTTGCTTGCAAAGCCTGATGGTCTGGGTTCCATTACCCAGTACCCACATAAAGCCAGACACACAAAGTGGCCCATGCATCTGGGATTCACTTGCAAATAAATAAATAAATAAAATAAAATAAAAATAGAAATATAATTATAATCAGGTAAGATGGTTGTTATATTTGAACCACTAGGCTCTGAAGTACTTTGATAGACAACTGATCTTTTATCTGTTGAATAAATGAGTCCCAGAGTTGACGTGTTATGGTTTGGGCACCTTGGTCAGGCGAGAAGTGCTCAGGAATGCATTAATTTTTCTTGTGTAATGGGTTCATTATCATGGGGGGGGGGGAGGTCAGCCTCTCTTCTCTTCCACACTTCTCTGGTCCTTTCTCTGCTCTTCTATCATGCCTTTACTAAAAGTCCCGCGCCTTCTGGCCCTCTGGAACCAGGAGTCAAAATAAACCTCTTTTCTTTATAAAGTACCCAGTCTCAGACGTTGTGTTATAACAAAATGGACTCAGACATTATTTTGCCACACCAATTCCTCTACTCCTTAACAATCAGGACAGGATAGTTGGGTTTTAAACAGAACGGCTAGGTCCCATGTCTTTAAGTTCCACAGTGCAGCATGATTCACCTCAAAGCTATAGAGCCGAATGCCTAAGAGAAGCTGAGGATCATACTAGAAATTACATACACGAGAAGAGACTTTTCCAAAGAGACATTCCAGAGAGGATGATATCGCATAATAACTAGCTCGTGTGGCCTGGGTATTTCTAGCACCGTTATATAGGATGTTCTGGTTTCCTAGGCTAAACTTTAAAAATCCAATAAGGTTAATCTATAGTTAAACATCCATATGCTCCATAGCAGAATGCACAAATGGATGCACTCTGATTTCCTTGGCATCCCTCCCTCCTAGAGAGTGAAGCAGGTGAACATAATCCCAAGCTGTGTGACTCTTTTCTGTACATTCCACTCCCTCTGCTCGCACTTAAGAGTTACTGGGTCACACGGTAGCATCTCATTTCTTCTTCTTTTAGAACAATTACACATACGTTTACCAAACCAAGAAAACTCATGGTTCCTATTGTGGACAAAGGCAGTGAATTTAAGATTCCTGTCTAATGCCTGGGAGGTCTGCGCAACACCACAGGTCAATGGAAGTCTTTGCCTCCATTTCTTTGGTCCTAAAACATGCAGTGTTCACACTGATCTTGTGTAAGAAGTAGGCAGGAAGAAGGCACCTTTGTGGGCTTCTCACCTTTTCCGACTCCCGCCAACACTTCAGGATGAAGATGTGTGCGTAAATGTCCTCCACACAGATCCAACTGGAGAGGCTCAAGGTTGTGTCTGTCCACACCCAGTCCATCACAGCCCGCAGCTCGGTGAGAAACGGAACGAGGCGGAACCTGGCGGGAACCACATTTGGTCAGACATTTGGGGGATGGACCTGTTTTCTCTCACTTTTCTCTCACTTCTGCTTTAAAACCCATGACTTGAGAAAGGCCAAGCCTGCAGGAAGATCTGACTTGGAAGACAACTGGTTTTCACCATAAAACCAGTAGATGGATTCGTATTTTTTATTCCTCTTAATTTCCTTGATGGTTGTAACCAACAGAGATTCCATTTTAAAGTAATTTTGAAGTTGCATCATATTTGTCTGTGTGCACTGAGAATCAGTTGGCCAGAGGGTTATCTGTTACCATGGTTTTTTTGATGGATAAACAGTAAAGATTATACATCCGATAAGGGCAAGTGAGGAAGTCAGGGGGAGAAGTAAACGTCACTGGAGCCAGGGCCAGAAGGACCCGCTATCAGGTGGATTCTCCATTGCTGAGGCTCACAGTCTCTGCTATAATCCTCTATCCTCCCAGCTGTATTGAGCAATGGGTTGGCCTGGACCACCCAGGTTTGGAGGAATAGTCTAGGTTCCTTGGAAGCTAGAGATCTGTTCCCAGGCTGGAGAATCTGGGTTCATCTGAGGATCCTGACAGCAGTTTTGTTATCACTCAAAAATTCTCCCCTGGGTAATTTCACTTTTATGGATTGAACAGTAATCCAATACCTGGAAGAAACCTTAGTCCCAGGCCCAGGTCCAAGGTAAATGAATAGAGCCCTGCATGGTGGGTGGCAACCTCCGAATGTACCTAGCACCTTCTCTGAGCTGTCTCCAGGGCCTAGGCTGGTGCATGAAGGGCCAGCAGTGCCTGGAGCTTCCCGGGTCTAACCTCCAGAGGGACACAGAGGACATGCTACCAAAGAGGTGCTCAGAGGGAGGAGCAGCCGGGCTGTTTCAGGAGCTGCCTCGCTTTCAGAAACAAGCCAGTAAGTGGCATTCAGGCTGGTCTTCGGCGGGATAAATCCCTTGTTCAGTGGGTGAATTTATCGTACCCAAAACGTTTCAAAGGTCTTTTGGAATGTTCCAGATTGCAAATATATTCCAGAAGTCCATTAATTACTATGATAATATTTGGGGATGAAAGGAGAGAATCTATGATAATATTTGGGGATGAAAAGGAGAGAAACATAATCCTTAAGTAATAATGTATTTCTGAAATATAGTTGCGCAGTACTAAACCAGCATCAACCCAATGTGGATGATCCAGGACAAGCTGCTGGGCAGGTGAGTTACTATACAGAGAAGGGGTTTAACAAGAACAGCACATGTATGATGGGGGATGACAGCAGACACACACCACAACAGAATGGGGACTAGTTCAGAATGAGACAGGGTTCAAGGAGGGGGTGGGAGGAGGGAGAACAGAAGACGTGTGAGGGGTTATGAGCAAAATACATTAAAAAAGAAGAAATGTACGTGTGTTTTGGGCAACATGATAAGAGTTCATTTTTTATGTTTTTATAAGATATTTTTAATTATTTGCAAGGAGAGCGAGCGAATGAGAGAGAATGGGTGTGCCACTTGATGCATGGGGCTTTAGGTGGGTTCTGGGGAATTGAACCTAGGGTGTTAGGCTTTGCAGGCAAGCACCTTAACCACTAAGCCCTCTCTGCAGCCCCTAAGAGTTCATTTTGATTGACATCTTTCTGCTCCTTCTGTGAAGAAACACAACGCCTTTCAACTGCCTCCACTATTATCAGTGATTATGACTATGTAGCTTCCTCACCCTTGAAACAGGAAGAGGTTGACATAATTGTAGCTCTTTGTGAGGAAGTTTCCGAGCACACGCGTTGGGTAGCCACAGCGGATTTGATAGGCAGACAGTCCAAAGTATACACATTTCACAAAGTACCAAAGCTGAGCCACCAGATTCTGGCTGAATTTCCTGAAATGGGGAAAATATAGAAAGTGAAGGAATGAGAAACTTCTCTAGTGCAAAAGGAAAGTGGTTAAGAATTAAATGACTTTCCTTTCTGTCCCTTAAGACAATTCTAGAGAATTCTCTACATAATATACAGTGTACAGAATTGATCATCACTACCAATACACGGGGTTGGGGAGGAAAATCTAATAATTAAAACATTCTGTGAATGAAGCATCTCCCATGCATTACATATTTGCTAAGACCATAATTACATTAAATGACCATTAAGTGAATTTATTAAACATTTAAACATAATGTAGTCTTAAATGAACTTATTTTTTTAAAGTATCTTTTTTTATTTTAAAGGACCCATAACTTGGAATATGTGAAAGAAAGCATTATGAGAAGTGAAGCCTTAATTTGATTTTACCATACATCTTTTAAAAAGCTATGAGCTGACAAGATTATTTTTATTTATATTTATTTGTTTATTTGAGAGAGAGAGAGAGAGAGAGAGAGAGAGAGAGAGAGAATGGGCATGTCAGATCCTCCTCCTGTCACTGAAAACAAACTCTGAATGCTCCAGACCCATGTGCCACTTTGTGTGTCTGGCTCTACTTAGGTACTGGGGAATCAAACCCAGGCCATCAGGCTTTACAAGCAAGTGTCTTTAACCACTGAACCATCACAGCAAATGGAAAGCAGCAGTAAGAGAGAGAGAGAGAGAGAGAGAGAGAGAGAGAAGTGCTCTGGCAAGGAGCTGGCTACAATACCCCAAAGCCCACCCTCAGCAGCATACCTCCTCTACCTCCCAAACTGCCACGAGTTGGGGACCAAGCCTAAGGTGGAGAGCTATTGAGGAGCCACCCAATATCTGGTCCTCCAACACATATGTGCATACATGTGCACACACATGTGTATATCCACACACCAGTACCTTTGTGTTGTCACTCATGATTATGTGGCTATAACACCAGTGGAACTAAGGCAGAACCCAAATGCTCCAAGCAGAGCAGCCCTTGCTCTGCAGCTGCTGTCAGGAACACTTTGCATTTCCTCATTAGACATCATATCTGCTTTGTTTTCCTTATGTGATACAGAAATTCAATCCATTTCCCATTACTTATTATCCCCACTTCCCAAAGTGTTACTAGCCAGCCTGATATGCAGGTTGTTCATACGACTTGGCTATGGAGGGCTGAGGTTCAACTTTCCCATGATGCCCGGGGATGTGTCACTATCTCCCGGAGCAGTTCCCTAGGGGCTCCAGACGCAGCATCCTCAGACTAGGAATAGGGCTGCTCAAGACCGTGGTGGCAAGAGTTATGGCGTGCCTGTGTGTGATCTGTTTTCTACAGAGCTCAGCCAGGTGACATCACCTGGACACTTCCATAGTCACCCTCTGTGGCCCATTTTTAACAGTGGACATGCTCTGTTTATGCTTATCTACTTTGTTTTCTTTTCTTGACTAATTCATTTGTTCATGTATTAATTAATCACTAACTTGGTCAAAAGGCCTGTTCGAGGTGGAGGTGTGGGGAGAGAAGAAAGAGAGACGGGTCCACCCAGAGCTGTGGGGGAGGGGGAAGAAGAATGGAAGGGAGCAGAAGAGATGTTGAGGTATGAGGGAACTCAGCTCATTGGGGAACTAAAGGTCAATGTCCCTGGACCTTAGTTCTCTAGTTGGTGGCCGAAAGACAACAGCCACCATGAAGCATCTTACCAACCCATCTCCTAAACTGCAGGCTCCCTTTGTTTTTGGAAACAAGGCCTGGTTACAGAGCCCTTGCTGGCCTCAAATTCCTGATCTTCCTGCTGCAGCCTCCTGAATAAAACACATTGCCCTGCAAAAGCTGATTTTTCAGACCTCGTTTCAAATTTAACTCTATTTTAACCTTTAACCATTAGCTTAATTTAACCATTCGAAAAAGCTGGATCGGTAGCAATAACATCATGACATCAGGTGACTTTGCAAGGTGTGTTTCGGACTCCATTATGTAACCCCTAAAGTCATCCTAGGTGACAGGTACTAGAGTCATCTGCCTTCATTATCCCTCCACATTTTCTTCAACTAGTTAAATAACCTCCATTTCCTTCCATTTCTCACATGACATTGCCTCATTCCCTCTTCCCATCTGAAGAGTGTTTGTCAGCTTTTCTCCACATCCACAACAAAGATCACTGATTTGCCTTGGACATCAGGTTGTCCCCTCTCTTATTTTGAGAACCCAATTCTTATGAACCTGGTGGAAGAAACGCAGCCTAAGTGCTATGGAGGAGGAGTCAATTTGCACTGAGTTGGACAGAGATCCCCACTTTCACTGGGCAACTGTGGTGTTGCCCGGCTGGGCCTTTGCGGGAAGACTTTACCTCTCAGTCACGCTGGGTAAGATGAAGAACATCCAGAAGTGAATCCCAAACACGAGGATGACCTGGAAGATGACCTTGCCTAGCACAGTCTTCCTGAGGTAGAGTGCACGGTCCACCACCATGGTTCCAAACTGAATGAGGACCATCACCAGGAATGGCCCGGGAACCTGGTCTTCTGAGAGAGAAGAGGTGATGTCTGCAGCTGCCGAGTGTTTCTGAGGAAGAGAGAACAGGCTCAGCCATGCGGCCTTCACGGGATAGACAGCTGCCCCTTAGTCAGCAGATGGATGGAGGTCTTCACCCCAACCTACCCCAAAGGCCCAGAAGCCGAAGACGATGATGATGAAGTCCACAGTGTCAGCCAGGAACATCAGCACGTACACATCGGTCACAGCGCTGTAGTCTGGGTGGATGAGGTCGTAGAAGAATTGCCTGATGGGTACGTAGATCTGTAGAGTCCTGCAAAACAGAGACCCCATGGCTGCCTGTTTGGTGAGGGTGGGAGGGAGAAGAACAGGTTCTGTGCTCACGGCTCTCGCCTTTCCAGAGGGCCTCTCTCTCCTGCATCAGCCTCAGCCAAGTGCCCTGGGGTGCTTCTTGCTCAAGGACTGTAGATGAGCTTATTACCAAGGTGGGCATGACAGGGCTCTGTGTGGAGAGTACCATGACCTTTTTCTCTTTTGAGAAATCAACTTTTTATTGACAACTTTCATAAATAGAGACAAGAGACCATGACCATAATTCCCTCCCACAACCCTCGCTTTTCCCCCTCTCGAGTCTCCCTCCATTAAACCCCTTCTTCTTTCTAATACACTTCTTCTATTTTGATGTCATCATTTCCCCTCCTATGATGCAGGTGTCGTGTAGGTCGCAGCATCAGCTACCGTGAGGTCATGAATACCGTTGTCGCTTTCTGTCCTTTCTCTCGCTTGAAGCATAACAGAGTAGCAGAAAGCCCTGGAAACCAGGTGTTGGGTTTGGCTCCTCACCATCAAGAGCCCCTGTGCATGCTGGGAAACTCTGAATTGTGCTCTGCCTCCTGCAAGGCTGGGGTGAGAATAAAACAGGCACATGGGCCAGGAGAACCAACTGAGCAGCACATGGGGCTGCAGAGGCTCCGAGGGCCAAGTTAAAGCACATGCCAGACACTTTCTGCTCCTTCTGTTTGGGTTCCTGGGCTCAGCATGGCTCCTCAGAACTGCCCTTGGAGTTTGTCTCCCTCTTGCTCTGTCACTGCCACTGTGCCCTTCTGTCTCTGGCTTATGCTTGGAGCCTCCACCTTGTTTTTCTTGTGTTCTGCCTTCAAATCAAAGCCATGTTCAGGTGCTGCTGGCTGTCCCAGGCTGGGCCCATGCTCAGCACTGGCTCCTGCTAGGTTCATGCTGACAGTGCCAGCCTTGAAGTCTCTTCTGCATCTCAGTGGGTGGGAGGGGCTGAGAAGCTAGCTCTGAACCAGCTGAAGTACTCTGGGCTTAGGGTTGTCTCCATCTCCCAAACCTCCTGGCCCCCTCTCTGGAGGAGAATGCATCACTATGCAGGTCCAACACTGACATCTTAAGCCTCTCTGCCTGGCTGGGCTTTTTAAAGCAATGCCTGAAAATATAGACCACAAGCCCTTCAAATTACTCACTTACTGAAAATTGACTTTTACAATAATACAACTATGGGTCACTTTCCTCTGCTGCAACAGACGATGTTTATGACATGAGAAATGGCTTCTCAAGTCTTTGTCTCTGTTGATAGGAAGTCACTCAGACTAGTTGTGGTGGTTTGAATGTGAAATGTGTCCTAGAGTCTCATGTGATCTTTGGGAGATGAAGCCTTGCAGGAGGAGGTGTGTCACTGGGGTGGGTGGGTCTTGGGGCTTTATAGTCCAGACCCATTGTCAGGTGCTTTTGCTGTTCCCTTCCAGCTCCAGCCTCCGTGACATGATGTGACCTAGATGTTTGCTCTGCCATGCTTACTTCCTCTGGGAACTATCAGCTGAAAGAAACCCTGTCCTCACACAAGCTCTTTTGGTCAGGCAGAAGGAAGGTAACCTCAGTTCTCCAGCCCTAAGACAGAGCACACAGCCCAGACGCTCTCAGGCAACTCACTTTTTCATGGTAAATGCCTTTGCTTTGATGAAATGCTCTTGAAGCTTTTCCATGTAAAGTTCCCTTTTGCTCTTCTGCTTAACGCTCAAAACACTGCTTCCTTTCTGGCTGCTGTTTCGGGTGCTTGTGCTGCCTAGAAACATCAAGGGGAGGAAAGGAAACACAGGATGTCAGGATGAAGAGTGGGTCTGTCAAGAGAAATCATGCGTGGCACAGGGCTGGCTGGAGGCTGCGGAAGGAGATGGCCAGGCACAGACGGATCACGAATGCTACTGAGCATTTTGGAATGACCCTCTCAAGGCTGTCACCACCCTGGAATCACTGGTTCACCCAACACTGCTTCTCTAGCTCGTGTTCCAGAAGAACACTTGGGAAGAACTGTTTCGATTGTGCTCAATAGAATTCCAGGTCCCAGCTTCTCCAGATGAGGGTTCATGACCCAGACCTGTTTTTAATCTCCTGATTTCCTCAACCGTCAAATGAACTTGACCTGGTCTGCCAGTTATCTGACTCAGAAGCGGTTTCTGAATATCCAGTGTTCAGGCATGAGCTTCACAAACCCAGTTACTCTAAGAGCAACAGCTCGAGGGCACATTTCCTGGCTGAGTACATTCCCTGTGTAGTAAGAAATTAGTAATTAGCTTAGGGAAGGCTAGATGACTTTGTTAAAAGTCCTCATTGCAGCGGGACCTGGAAGCACAGGCCTATAATTTCAGCAGAATTTTTACATATGATGGACAGATCATATGTCTTACAAAGCAAGTGGCTTCCCTCACTATGACCTGAAATCCTTGTCCCAGTTAAAAAACAATCAATGTTTTGAGCAATGAACCCACATAGCTGGGGCGGCAGGATTTGAATTTGAGTCTGTCTGCTGGAAGAGCATGTTCCTTCCACATGATAAAAACGTCCTCCATAGCACCAAACCACATTCTTGCCCACATGTCACGTGACGTGACAGATACCTCTTTTTGATCGAGTGGAAGAGAAGCTGGAGCCTGGGGAGATCTGGGAGCCGCTGTTGGAACGTTTCCTCCGGATGGCCGCTGGCTGCTCGGGGAAGGTCACGTGCACGGATTCCACAGAGGCGGCCAGGTTGATGGACTTCAGTGAGTCTGAGGAGCCTCTTCGGCCCCGACTGAGGGACAGCTCATCCTCAGACTCATCCTTGTTCGTGTCACTGTCAACAATGTCATCCTCATCCCATAGGCCGTGACACTGAGAAGGCAGGGAAAGCGACAACCGTCTCAGGGTCTCAGAGTACTGGCCCTCACAATTAAAAGGCTCAAAATTAGAAGGCTAAGGGGACGATCGAAGCAAGTACACAAACATCCTAGAGACTGGAGACTAATAAACTGAGCTGAGCAAACACGAATGTTAACTTCTAGATGCAATAGAAGTCACTTGACAGCACACCATGGTGAGCTCACGCCTAGCACTAGAGTGTCTTATGGAAGTCCCCACAGGTGGATCCAGGCTCGACACACCCTTGTTCCCAGTGTTTCTACTTTGTAGAATCAGGCTGTCCCTATGCTAGGCCACATGGTGAGGTGAACCCTGGTTTACTCAGAAACAAAACCATAAAATAGTCTACTACAAAAGTATCAGCCATATGTGAGGCAAAGTTTCTGGTGACTTCTGAAGAGGCTGATTTATGCCTCAAGGAACTAGGAGAAAGGCTAGAACCCCCTGGTCATAGTGGAGGAGATTTTGCCTCAACCTGCATGTGACCTGGATGATGGCCTTGCTCCCTGGGGTTATGGCCTCCAGTGATCTCATTGTCTTCTGAGACTGGTCAGGATGTGTGTCTATCCCCCAGGCTTGGCCTGGCCCTCAACTAGGAGTTCTACTTCAGAGGACAAAGAACATAAAGTCCATGGAAGTCAAGGAAGGAAGGATCTTGCAGCCTGGGCTAATAGCAAGTTCCAGGCCAGCTTGGGCTAGAGAGAAAGAGAGAGACACACACACACAGAGAGCCAGAGACAGAGAGAGCCAGAGAGATAGAGATACAGAGAGAGAGAGAGAGAAAGAGACAGACAGAGAGAGAGAGAGAGAGAGAGAGAGAGAGAGAGAGAGAGAGAGAGAGAGAGACAGAAGGACAAGAGCTCCAAGCCTTGTTCTAAAAAGGATCCTAAGGACTGATAAAGACATAATTTGATAAAAGAAATTTAAAGGATTTTGTAAAAGGAGACAAAGTAAAAATAGGAAAAAAGTAAGTTTTTAAAAATAGGAACAATAGCACAATAATGTGAGATAGCTAAGAATTTGTACATAATTAAATCCATGATGCTGCTCACACGGGCAAGCAGTATTGAGTCGGAGATGGGCCTCCCCAGGGCAGTGGGAACAACTGTTTCTTCAACAGAGAAGTTATGGCTCTATGTGACATGGTCTTTCAGTAAAAGCTTGGCGTTTCCTGACAGGTGTCTACCCAGTAAAAACAATACTACTTGAAAGCAGGGGGCATGAGGTGGTGATGAACAGAAGCAAAGAACATCTCACATTGTTCTCTGATGTCCTGACTTCCAACTGAAACGATACTGCACCTCAGTGAAGCAGTGATATTCAACATGGATTAATAATGATATCTTACCCAGAGTAGGAATCCAGGAAAGGAAAAGCAACTCTCACAGATTTACAAATTCAAGGTATGAATTAGAGAACATGTCCATTGAACGAATGTAACAATTCTTTATTTTAAGGGGCATCCAAGTCCACACTGCCCACAGCTGATT